>JAUCBJ010007945.1:0-183705 GCA_032718475.1 Nemertoderma westbladi
GGTGGGGGGGGGGGGGTGGTACCTAAATTAGGACGTCCGATTTTTCGCTATTATATTTAGCAAAATATGCTATAATATTACGTAAATAAATTGGAGATGAGCTGTTGCAACTGTAATTAAAGGTGTAATATTATGGGTTTGTTCAGAAATGGAAAAAATGAAAAAGCGCGTCACCGGGTGTTGAACCAGCGCTATACGTACGTTTCGGCCTAACAGGCCTCATTAGTAGCGCTAACCAGCTCAGCCACTAGCCCCTGACACTCACAGTCCCACCTAATCCACTTCTATTGAACGGGCAGTCTTAAGTTGCATAATATTATTATTTATAATATTATAATATTACGTTAGCACTGTAACAAATGGGTTACCAGATTCACAATACCTTAATATGGGTAGAGTCCGGAATACAATACAGTACATAACTTGGTCTATTTGCTCATCGTATGTAGATATTAGTTAGGGGCAGACCTTAAGATCTAAAAAATGTAGATGAAGGTGCAGATGTAGAAGATGTAGATGAAAAATATTCGGCCATAAATGATAATTAACTAAAATAATATAATAAATAATAATCATGTTAGCTATATTCTTATTGTTTATATGTATTAACATCCATAGATTGTATAAATTATTAAGTAATTTAAACAGGACTAAGGATGATCCAACTCTATAGCAAATGGAGCGGAAAAAATGAATTCGCAAATCAATCGGAAAGATGAAGGAGCCTCCATGGTGTAGTGGTCAGCATACCTGAACATACGGACGAGCTTGGACAGGCGGGAGGGCGAAAATCCGGGATTTACTCGGACGTCCTTTATGGAAGACCGAAGACCACTTAATACAACAACATTATTTTTAGCAAGTCGGAGGAGACCCCCTCACCTAATTTTGTATAATTTCAATCATATGCTACTTGGTATGAATGATATATATCGTGACCAAAGAGCCAGAACAACACTCACCAAAAAATGTGGTTTCGAGAAAAATGCAAAAAACCTTCTCATTTCCCTCTATATGGATCCCGTCTCCTAATTTTTTCGGGAGAGGTCTGGGAAGATACAATGACACATTTTATAATAGTGGCTAGCATTCAGAATAAATTTTGTTAATGAAAAAAACTGCTTTTTTCGTTATTTTCCAAAGAGGCAAAACAACACATACTGAAATTTAACATTAACTCTAGTCTGTGTGAGTTGTTTTACCTCTAGGATTTTATCACAGAACCATAAGAACTCACGTCATTCCTCGACTATTGAATGGTGTTTTTCCTGGCAAAGTATGATAGATCAAAGTGTGGTATGTGTTGTTTTACCTCTTAACCTCTTATAACCTTTACCTCTTATATTATCTAACCTGTAAGTATCTCATACAAGTAAATCTATAACCTGTAAGTATCTCATACAAGTAAATCTAACCTGTAAGTATCTCATACAAGTAAATCTAACCTGTAAGTAGCCTATCTCATACAAGTAAATCTAACCTGTAAGTATCTCATACAAGTAAATCTAACCTGTAAGTATCTCATACAAGTAAATCTAACCTGTAAGTATCTCATACAAGTAAATCTAACCTGTAAGTATCTCATACAAGTAAATCTAACCTGTAAGTATCTCATACAAGTAAATCTAACCTGTAAGTATCTCATACAAGTAAATCTAACCTGTAAGTATCTCATACAAGTAAATCTAACCTGTAAGTATCTCATACAAGTAAATCTAACCTGTAAGTATCTCATACAAGTAAATCTAACCTGTAAGTATCTCATACAAGTAAATCTAACCTGTAAGTATCTCATACAAGTAAATCTAACCTGTAAGTATCTCATACAAGTAAATATAACCTGTAAGTATCTCATACAAGTAAATCTAACCTGTAAGTATCTCATACAAGTAAATCTAACCTGTAAGTATCTCATATAAGTAAATCTAACCTGTAAGTATCTCATACAAGTAAATCTAACCTGTAAGTATCTCATACAAGTAAATTTAACCTGTAAGTATCTCATACAAGTGAATCTAACCTGTAAGTATCTCATACACCCAAAGAAGCCTTCTAGGGTTTCGACTCCGCCTCCGAAGTACCAGCGGGACCCGGGTTGTATCCGGTAGAGTTTCGTCGGGACCTGGAACCGCTTCCCGTCGACGTGGAACGTGGACCGATCCGCAGGATCGCGCGGCCGACGGCCGACCGTAAAGAACACGGAATGCCAGACCCCGTCGTCGACTCGGCCGCCCCCCACCATCTCCACTACCTCACGGGAGGGTCCCCCGAACCTCGCGGACAGAGTGACCCGCCCTTCCCTCACCGAGAGCGTCAGGTTGCCCTGCCGAGTTCCGCTCAACTCAGAGAACACCAACATCGCGTTCCCTCCGTAGGTACGGAACTCCAACCCCACCGTCACGTTGTAGGAGTTCAACTCCTCGTTTGTTACATATAACAGGTGGCTGCGCCAGTTCGGGAAGGTTATCGGGACTATTACTGTCGTCGGGCAACTGTAATCCACGGCGCCGTGCACAGAGAAACGACTGAGTCCCTTCTCGGCGCCGACGATAATCTCGATACCGTTGATGAGGAAGTTATCGAGACAACCGACGAAGTTTACCTTTGACCCGATCCCGGGGCGATCGAGGTGTCTGGCGCCGCCCACCGTGATCTCATTGTCGAGATCGAGTCGGTGGAAGTCGCCGAGCGTCGTGAAGGTCTCCCGGATCCCGTCGACAGCGAGAGACAACGAGCGGCGCTCGCGTCGCAGCTCCACGCGGTGCCAATAGTTGTCGTCGAGGAGATGAACGGTGGAGACGAACACCGAATCCCCGGGGTCGGAGGAGCTCGAGCCGAGGTTCAAATGGACCCGAATGTGTCCGGCGTGCAGTTCCACCCCTATATAGTCGCCAGCGGAGCCAACCGAGTGCAGTAGAACCCCGGCGGCGGCGCTAGTCTTGAACCGAAACCGAATGTCGTCCGTATCGGTTTTATACGGCGGGTCGACGACGTTGTAGACGAGGAATGAAAGTCCCTGGAACTGCGCCTCGTTGGCGATGTACGGACAGCCGTACAACCCGAGCCGGACGCCGGGCCACTCGTGCCATGCCGTCGGGTTGACCCGCAGGTAACGGGCGACTAACCCCTCGTCGGGGAGTTCGACCCGTCGCACGTTGTAGGAGTCGCGATTCCCGGTAAAGTCCAAGGCGAATCCCTGCTCGGATAGAGTCTTCCAGTTCTTCCCGTTGTCGCTGTATTGCACTCGGAAGGCGGTGACCCAGTACTCCGTGTCCGCTTTACCTTGCACCGCCAGCGCGGTTACGGTGTAGGGTCCGCCCAGGTCCACCGCCAGCCACTGGCTGGTGTCCGCCACGTACGGACACCAGCCAGTCCCGTCGTTAATCCTCCCCGCCTCCGCCTTATCGTCCTGGTTCCGAGTGGTCGATGCGAATAACGCCTCAGGCGGCACATCGCGAAGCAGTTCTGTGGCGCAGTCCCTGTCGTACGAGATAGCCTCGCTTGGGGGCGGGTAGAAACCCACGATAATGAAACAAGTCGCCAAGCAACACGCTACCAATACATTCTCTGACATATTTCCATAACGGTGTATTTCAGTATTTATGAATTATTTTATATACTGGTACTGCAATAATTGTTCCAATATAATATGATGAAATATTTGTTACGGTTAGCCTAACTTTGATTATATTCTGGATGCCGTGATTGTAGGCTAAAACTATTTATTTTAAAGTATAAATTAAAGATGAAATACCGCAAATATAATAAAAAAGTAAATTCAACATAGTAAGTATTTAATCTAAACTCCACTTTATGAATGGGATAATCTTTTAGTTTCGTTCAGCCAAGGAATATCTTTTTACCACCATGGGTGATCTTCCACAGTAAAGTAAACCCTTTTCTGTTTCCAGAGTTGCCTTTGGTTCCTATTTATCGACCAGTCAAGGATGTAAGCCAGGGTTGTCTAGGCAGCAGCATTTAATGTACCGTGCTTAAACAGTGATGCCCCATCTAGGGATCGAACCAGGGCCTCTTGGTTGGCATCCTGGAGCTGGAATGTTACTAAAAGACCAAGCTGCAGCTTTATACTTTATAATACTGGTATAACTGTATTTTATTCTACCGTACATTACGTTCAAATACAGTGTTGTTATTATCAGCACACATTGATAATAATTCAACGTAATAATACTGGTTGCTTATAAATAATTAATTACGGAATTTTAACAATAAATAAATATACAAATTCACGTTGTATTCGAGGAACAAAAAGACAGATATTATTATTATTAGGTTAATAATAATTAGAATTAGAAGTTTAACGTCCCGGTAACAAATTTTATCGCAAAGTTTAGATAAATGTTCCACCCATGTCTATTTAAATAATATTAGATATACTAGCAATACTTTGTGGGTGAAGATGATATTCCAGAACTTTAATCAAATAATCAAACATAAAAATTCGATTAAACTAGCTACTGGAGCAAAAGATCCTATATAGAACTAATACTAATCATTTTAATGTTAAATTAATTAATAATTACCAGCGTAATTACTGATATAGAATAAATAATGCGAATACAACAGAGTAAACTTCTAGATCATTGATTGGAATTACTTTATTGACCGCAAATGCGGACATTAAAGTCTTTATCATCCGCCTTTTAGCGAACCAAAAAGGGTAATAGTGGATATTTTAAAGAAAAATAGTTATCAGTCTTATTATTATAAAAATTAAAAAACAAAACACCCAATAAATACATTGAATGTTTTACATAACTAAAAACTTGCAAACTGTAAAACTAAATATATATATGTAAATGTACTGTACTTGACACAACAGTTTATGGGTAACAAACAAATAAAAAAACAAACGTAGATCAATTGGAATAATTATGTTTTACTGTAGCATTTAGGCACATAGAATGCAAATCAAATAGATAGGTCGTCACTCACAGCGTGTTCAACCTACAAATATAATAGATAAGAATAACGGCCAATCACAATAGAGAAGAAGATTCTTGTTTTAGCCAATCCTGAATCAATCGATTTGTATTAACATTACCTACCAGATAACTAAAGATGAAGCGAGCATAATTAATGAGCAATTTCTCTAGGCACCTAGAAGTTATATTAGTGTACACTGTACACATGTAGTGTAGTACCTAAATACCTATTCCCGCCTTGACAAATGCGGTCCGACGAATCTGTACAAAAAAGTACAAATAAATACAAAAGAGTACAATAAAGTGCAAAAATAGGACAAAAGTGTGCAAAAATAGTACAAACTAGTGAGAAACGCCAACGCCAGTACGCATGCAAAACGTGTATACCAGTGTAGCAGTGTAGGATACACTACACTTGTTACTTATTGCTTGTATACAAATACAAATAATTGTAAGCAAATGCAACGGCACTGAAATATGCGCCGCTACCAGCTACAGTCAGACACAGACAGTGTCAATAGCGGCCTTGGTTCTGTGGTCAAGTATGAAATGTTTGACAGAACTTTGATCATGTAGATTAGATTTTGACTGGCATAGGGCATACAGTAGAAGTTCTGCTACTGTTCATATAATACAATATAATGCAATACATACTATGCAGTGGGTAGATATAAACTCGTATAACTGAGACTCAAAATTTAGATCATAATCTTAAAGTAGCCCCTATACAGAAGGATAGACTGTCAGACTGTATGCTACATAGACTACGTTATGTAGGCCTAGGCTATGTATGTATGCCTCTACCTAGCAACTTTATTGAGTTCTCTCTCTGAAATTTTGCGGGCTTGGGACCGTGTTTTTGTGTTATTCGAACACAAAAAGCTGCATTAAATTTAAAACTCATAAGATTGTATTGTCATGCTCTCTGACTACTAGATCAACCACAGCTCAATGCGTGGATCGCCCCAAAATGCTTTGGTATAATTTTGCACATCATGTGCGCCCCTCTACAGCTCTACACGATTTGAACTACCTTAGTATACACTTTTGCAAGCGTTTCTCACTCGTTTGTACTACTTTTTGCACTCTTTTGTACTATTTTTGCACTTTATTGTACTCTTTTGTACTATATATATTGTACTCTTTTGTACTATATTGTACTATTTTGTATTTTTTTTGTACAGATTCGTCGGACCCTGTCAAATGTAAGTATTAAAAAAACTATATAACCAATATGTTTAACTGCCAATATAATCTATCCATTTTTGATGATGAACTCATATGATAGCGTAGTCACTAACTTTGTTTCTGGCTTGGCATACTGCTGCCACTGGCCGATGCGAGATGAGCGGAATGTAACATCATTGATGTAATGGTGTTTTTTCAAAAACAAAGGCAGTAGGTCAATTTCAAAGGATTCAATATACCGAGAACAATCTTTGACGGCAAACTATTCCTTAGAGCGATCCGATGGACACTAAACTGGTTTTTATGAATGCAGTTCGATGATTTAGGAATTAGTACTGATTCTGGTATTGATAGACCATTACCATGATTTTTCGAGAGATTACTTTTAAAAATGTTTCTTTGACTTAAATGAAGACAATCTGCTAATCAATTTGAATATTGTAATGATATCAGTTTATCTTCTGCGAACCTCTAATGAATAATGATTGCATTCAGCCTACCCTATTCGTATTCATCGAATCCTACTGGCATAGCTCAGGCAGGCCATACTGCGCAAGTGGCATAGGGACAACAAATTGTCTCAGCACCCATTCTAGAATTTTAATGTCAATATGTAGATATCGGAACCAGATAGCAGCCATAGCACCTTTGTTTTCCAGAATGGGACAACAATAAGTTGTATAAAGATAAATTATTAATAATCAGACAAAGGCCCTGCTGAAAATACCCAATACCATCCAAACCAATCAATTCAATACCTTTATGAAAAATTAAATATAATAAACAATAGGCCTACCGGTGCAGTGTAGCAGAGAATTTCTACCCCCCTAAAAATTACCACCCGGTTACAATTCACTAGTGTGTATTTTCCACCCCTGGTTAGAATTCACTATTATGAATAAGCCTACTGTTAAGAAAGACCACAGATACCTCTAATGCTCTAGTATACAGACAAACAAACCCCGGAGATTTGTATATTTGTTAATGCAAATCTGTTCTTTGCGATTTTAGCTTACTTATTTTGCTCAATTTAAGTTTAAGGTTCCATTTTTATTGATAAGGTTAATTGCGTCATAATATTCTATATTTCTTAACTCAAAACCGTTAATTGTGACATTGACGCTATCTAGTGTCGTTATATACATAATCAGCTTAGCTTGAATGCCTTATTTGTGATGTCTAGGTGGCGCTACTGCACATTCCTTTGTAGGCATAAATGCTATGGACCCAATTCCCTACAACCACTCTTACTATTACCATGATATTAATTGTTTAGTGGAGTCATACTTATCCTTGTAAAGGATAAAAACCCTGGTCAACTTTAATTGACTGGTGATTATTACTTTATATTTATATGTTCCTATTGTCTATAATTATACATTTGGTTATAATTATTTGTTATAATATTTGATATCATACCGGTAAATTCAATTTAATTGCTTCTGTTATTGGATTAATATAATATCGCTGATACCCCGAGATCAAAGACATTTTCTAGACACCAAACCCCCAGGTAGGTCTCTATAGCTAAGCATTATTGATAACCTGGACAATTGTGTCAGATTTATGTGTGTTGTCTTGCCTCAACTCAATAAATAATTAATCTATGGCAATATTTCTGACTTGTAATGCAAGTGAAGCTCTTAATATTAATAACACCATGATTGAGAGTTGTTATAAATTGAATACCGTAGCGATAATAATATAACAGATATATATATAATAGTCACAATACGTTTCCCCTAAGGGAAACACAATCGCCAGACTTGAGCCCTTACGTAAATAATTAGTCAGACATTTACTTATTGTATTGTGCCGCCACACCCTCGCGTACTGTATGTTAGTGGAATATAATACATGATCAATTACCGTTATAGAACAAATCAATACAATTGCGGTCCTACGAATTACCCAAAAAAACACAAAATTACCCAAAAATACACAAAAAACACAAAAAAATACAAAAAAAAACACAAAAATTTACCCAAAAAAACATAATAAAACATAAAAAAACACAATATTACCCAAAAAACTTACCCAACAAGACAATAATTTATATCCTATAGGGTTGGAAAAATAAGACTGTAACCTGTGTTCTTTGGTTATCGTTTATTGTTTTGGTTAGAAAAGCCTGCTACTGTAACCTGCTCCTTTCCATTAATTAAGAAATCTGATTTTGTATGCTGTCTGGCAGTATGGGTGGGTAGGCTTACTGGTAAACCGGTGGCAGTAGGTCATTAGGCCTAAAGGAATCTTCAAATGAACAAAATGTAATATTTTGAAAAAAATGAAAATTGAAAACTGAAAAGTGAAACTCTTCTTACAATTAACCTAAATCTTATTGTAGATACATTGTTTTTTATTTTTTTTTTGTCTTTTTGGGTAGTTTTTTTGGGTAATATATATTGTGTTTTTTTGTGTGTATTTTTGTGTATTTTTGTGTAATTTTTTGTATTTTTGTGTGTTTTTTTGGGTAATATTGTGTTTTTTTTGGGTAATTCGTAGGTAGGACCCATACAATTGTGGAGAAGAGGGAATAAAATTGATTCACTAGAACGGCCTTCCATTAAAGGTACACTAGCGCCATTACTGATTCAGTGTTTCAGACTGGGTGTTTTACGCACATTCTTGTTGTTGTGTGCTCTACAAAACAATTGGAAAGAGTCAAAATATATAAAATAGAGGTTAAAAACGTATTTTTTGTCAAATGCGCTAACAGTACCAGTAATACTCAACTTTCAACCCCCCCCCCCCCTCGAGTGCCTTTGATTTGCTTATTTGTTCGCTCGATGTGCTTACCTTCTCTAATTTCGACTGACCATCATAATTGGTAGGAATTTTGTGCAAAATATTTATCGTATGGGTATGAAAGAATTCTTAGAATACCAGATTATGAATCCTTATTGCTGATGATTACACAATGACACGAATGCATCATAGATCCAAAATCCGACAAAACTAAGCGTATCCAACTAAGCGTTGGGAGCAAGTTTATCAAACAGATCTATAAACCTGCGAGGAGGAATCCGAAGAAAGTGAAAACTCATATCACATCTCGGATAACTAGAAACGCACAGTACAACAACGCAAAGACCCGAGATCTCCCTCACCTAGACGCAAGGGTCAACTGGACAGAACATCTCATGACTGAACTCCAATTCAGAACATGAAAACACAACAAACACAACAATCAGAAATGAAACAACTGAAACCAATCATTAAATCAGTAACTTACAACACTGGCTGCTTATTATGTAATAAAGAGTCCTATAGGCTCTCGCAGTGCCCAGACTTCATTAAAATGTCTTTAGAGAAACAAAGAGAAACTGTCAGCGCATTAATGGTGTGTTTCCTGTGCTTGTGCCCTGCCCAGGACATAGCAGGAATAAATGTTATTTAAAGGATACCTACAAGTGCGTCATGTGCAATGGAAGTCATCACTACCTATTGCATCAAAGGGATATAGCTCCTCAAGTGGAAATAAAGGTTCAATTCACAGATTATTCACCTTATGATACATCGGCTAGTTCGGAACAGGAATTCAACACAGACGTAAATAATAATAATATACGATAATGTAGTAGTTTATGAAGCCATCACGTATGAGTTACCATCAACTCCCGAACAAGCATCAGACAGCCAGCATCCCTAAATACCTCTGATCCAAAATCGCTTGGTGTTAGAGAATTCCCCATTTTGCAAATTCGACTACACTACAACAGTCGTAGCATCATCGTCAATGCCCTGTTGGATACCGGAAGTTCTGTATCTTTCATTGATCAAGACCTCGCAGATGAGCTATTCGACGAGACAGATGGACAGGACATCCAATGAAATTAAACCTGTCTGGCGTGATGCAAATCTGGCAATCACGTATAGAAACCCATTATTACAAGATTTCTTTATCAGACCCTGGAGACACAAATGAAATATGTAAATTGAATAACATAAAGATGGTTGTCATCAAGAACTTTGCAGAAATTCAAGCTCCTATGTATGATTGGGATAATTACAATTTTGTGAAACGTAACAATATTCCCAGATACGAACTTGATCGATAAGGAGTTCAATTATTAATCGGCCAGAACATGCCAGAGGCCCTGGAAATTTTTTAAAAACTCCCTAGTTCACCTCCGCCTTTGACTACATACGCTGGTAGAACCAGGATTGGTTGGTTCTGCACTGGCCCATTGATAAAGACTTTAAACGAAAGAATGACTAGTGAGAACATATCGACTAACCATATTCATTCAGAAAATATATCGACCAATTACATCCATTCTCATAAATCCGGTAAGATTGTGGAAGCAGAGGAATTTGCGGAGGGAAGATTCAATTTACGATTTTCAAAAATTCACGACTATGCCTATGCCTATGGCTAGTGCCAAAGTGACAATTAGTATATAAGCCAATAGCGGGCAGGGAAGCACATGGGGAAAGATAGGAAAGCATCCATTGGGTACAGAAGGCCAAGTAGAGTAGAGGTGAAACCAATATCTATGTGTATCAATCATATAGTAATCCTGATTACTGATTTACCGGTCAGTTCATTAATCACAGAGTTGCAGTTTAGTATAGTAGTTGATAGTTTTTAACCATCACTTTATTGGTAACGTCATTTATCACTATACACACTGCTGTTGTAATTCTGTATTGCGATTTCGATCATATACTGTAACTGATTCTGTGCTATTATCATTGGAACATTAACATCGAGAAACACAAACTCTGTAATTTTTCCCCAACGGTCTTCGGCCAAAAGGACACTAGCCCAGCAGACCAGCAGTCAAGTGACGCGTATAAATCTTACCTGGTCGGGATCTCAGATCCAGTCACAGTTAAAAACTATCCAACTTACAACCAGAACTGTGACCGCAACACAACAAGATGAGTGAAGGACGTACGCCCCGAGAATCAGAGGGAGAAAGAACGCCACCGCGGACCCCGGACGACACCTACCAAATGATCCGAGAGGCCGCAACGAGACGGTACCGGATGGACGGGGAATTAAGTTAGTGGAATGGGTGGACCCGCACGACGGCGAATCCGAGGTTAACCCCGAGGATTCAGTGTCGTCAGTTAGTAAGAACCCCAGTAAATGGGGGATAATTAGTAGGACAGAGAGGCGACGGGAGTCCATTGCGACCGATAAGTCCGCTACATCCTCCGCAAAAGCAAGAAGGGTGTTAAAGATAGATCTGGCGTGTCAACTATACATTGTGGCGCTAGATCAAAAGGAGCTAGAAAGGCAGTTAGATGAGGGAACTGCGCTATTAGTGAGGGAGAGAGAATTAGCGAGAGAGTGTAAAGAGAGGGCGGCGAGAAACTATAGGGAGCGGGAGGAGAGAGAGATGAGAGAGCGTAAAGAGCGCGAGGAGCGGGAGGCGGGAGTAGAAAATGAGCACAAGGAGCGGGAAGCGAAAGAGGCAGCGAGGATAGAGAGGGAAACGAGCAAGCGTAGGGAGCGGGAGGCGAGGGAGGCAGAATTGGCCAACCAAAGTATTAGGGAGGATAGAGAGAGAGAGAGAGAGCCGGAAAGCGTATGCAGGATGATATGCATACCCGGTTGAGGGGGCTTATGCAATACCAAGCGAAGCAAAAGCGCAGGTTAGAACTGGCAAAGTTGGGATTATCGGAGAGTGAGGCTGGTTCGGGTAGTATTTACGAGGAACCAGAGGTAATGAAAACCTTTGTTAATACCCCACTTACAGGTACCGGACGACAGACCCAGGACTGGTGTAACCGTATGGGTGGGGGGGGGGGGGGGGTAATAATAATACGTTAGAGGGAGTTAATATTAATAGTACCGTAATAGACAACCCTAATCAAACCTTTCTTGCAGGAAATAGTATTTTACCCGGTAATAATAACCCCAATTTAAATGTGCAAAATAATCTAAATAATAACCCTAATTTAAATGTGCAAAATAATCTAAATAATAACCTTAATTTAAATGTGCAAAATAATCTAAATAATAACCCTAATTCTGAGCAAAATAATTTAAATAATAATTTAGGTAACAATAATACGTTAAATAACCCTGAAGAAATTAACCAAAATAATATCATTAGTAATAGTGTAACGAATCAGGGCGAAATTAATAATGGTGCAATTAATACAAACGTAGGGGGAACAGGTGGGCCGGCCAATGAGAGCCTGCAAGGCCAGGCAGTGGCACAGGGAGTACCGGGGGTGAGTCAACCCAACAAGAGCCTGCAAGGCCATGCCGTTGCACAGGGAGAAGCGGGGGCGAGTAAAAACCAACGAGAGCCTGCAAGGCCACGCAGTTGCACAGGGAGAAGCGGGGGTGAACAAACCCAGCGAGGGTAGAGATAGTGTGTCGACTAGAGAGGGGCGTAGGGGCAAAGTAGGAGGTGATGGATGGGGGCTACGGGCACCCCACCACAAGCGATTAGTGGCGAGGGGGGGGGGGGGTGGGAACATCCCACAAGCGTCGGCGGACAATGCGCGCGGCGAGTTAGGTGAACCGCGGCACCTGACGACAGAGAATAGTAGGGGGATTGCGAGTATCCCCAGAACCGTCCAACTGGGCAGAGAGAGAGAGACGTTGGCACCGTGAGCGGGCGAGCAAGAAGGCGTCGAGCCCAGTCGGAAGACGGAAGAAGAACAGTGGAGTTTATCCGGGAGGTCGAAGCTAGATCTCACGAAGAGGATCACTGCACTGAAGTGAGACGAAGTGAAGAGAATAGGAGCGTTGCTACGAGCAACCGGAGAGGAAGGACGGACAGTGAACCGTCGGTAGTCGAGATGGAGTTAGAGAACCGGTGGGGTCGCACTCCGGGAGATTGCCATCGCCCCGGAGAGACATAACCTGGTGAGATATACCACACACCAGGAGAAGGGTACAGGATGTACCGGTGCGAGGACGAGGACAGGAAAGGGGATCGAAGAGAAACTTCCCAACGGAACGTAGCTGCCGATCGAAAATATGGTAGTTGTGGGGAGGACTTCTTGGAATATTCAAGAAGATTAAACTTCGGTCCGGAAGGACACAGGCAGACTGCAGGGCATACTGTAGGCCTTACTGCACATACTATAGGCCATGCTGGGAGAGATAGTGTAGGCGTTAGGGTAGCGTGGACATTCCGGACAACGGGATTAGACCCGGAAGTCGCGGCATACATACTGGTAGGTAGGCAAGAAGTGGATAGAACTATACCGGTACCTGCACACCAGTATGACATATGACTATAACATGCAGGGATATAATATATACCCAGGGGAGGGGGGATCTATTGCCGATAGGTGCATGGGCCCTAACATGATAACATCAACCCCAGTACCAAATATAACACCGGTGGGGGGGGGGGGGGGGGGGGGGACAGGGTGACATTCCCCCATTGCAATATCAGCAATACACTCAACCAAGAACAAAAACCCCAAACCCCTCAGACCCAAACAAGTCGTGTGACACGGAGATATGGAGGGGACCGTTACCCCCGATGATATATCCAACACAGAGAAAGTTGACAGGCCCGATGGGCGAACCGCACCCGACAGCAAGGGAGTCTGTATCACAACCACCGAGCGCCCTAGAGGTACAAGCGATGGGAATGGCAACACTCATCGACGCGCTAAAGACCAGGATCGAGCTACCACCAGTGGAGCCATTCAAATTCGATGGGAGTAAGCCGGAGGAATACCTGCAATTCCAGCGCATGTTCAGTAACGAAATATTAACGAAGAACTTTACCCAGACAGAGTGCCTTAAACACTTACAAGTTTACACAGGGGGGCCAGTATACGACATCGTAAGGCAGTACCAAGGTATCGAAGGTGGATTCACGACTGCATGGCGGGCCCTAGACAGGGAATTCGGGCATCTTGCGAAGATCATCTGACAAACCTTAAGGGGAATAATATCAGGCGGAATACAGGATAACCCTGTCAGCATCAAGACCTTTGCGAATAAAGTCAAGAAGGCGCTGATTGTGCTAAAGACCCTAGATGCACCTTACGAACTCAACGCATCGAATAACATCACTACAATAGCGCAGGCACTACCGATCTGGCTAAGGAACAAGTGGAGAAAGATCGCCTTCTCCACTCGGGAGAAGAATGGTGCGGAGCCAGGGCTAGAGGAGATGTCAAACTTCCTTTAACTATGAGGTGGAGTTGATTACAGACCCAGTCTACAGCGAGGATAGTTTGGGGAGGGCACCGAAAGCTGAATACAATAGGCCTAAACACGAACATAATCCAGCGGATGCATTCCCGAGAGTGAGACAGTCGCTACCACATACGGCCACGCAGGGGACTTGTAGTCCACAAGCAACTGGAAGTAGGGCCACACCGTGGCAGGGACAGAAATAAAACAACAACACGAACAAATATAATCCCAACACACCCAGTAGGCCAAGTCCAAATAACCAAAACACTAAACTGCTAGGTATGAACATACGCTACGCACGATACGTGAAGCGCTATACAAAGAAAGCTACAATCCAGAATACAAATGCCAATTACACAAAAACGCATTCCACCAGACCATGAAGCATTGGTAGGCGTTGCCTAAACAAGATCGGGTAGCCTACGCGGGTATAAATGGACTATGTCATCAATGCGTGGTAGAAGGACACAGATTCGAAGAATGCCAGGAAACAACAATAAGATATGATGAGGCTGATGAGACTGGAGGCCAAACTATGGCAACGAGCACGACGGGAGCAAGGAGGAAGAGGACAGTACTACTCAGGGTAGTACCAGTGAGAATAACAGGAGAGGACGGGCTATCGGTCACAACACTAATGTTGGTCGATAGTGGAGCAGCATTCACATTAACAGAGAGTTGGGTGGCCGAAAGGATAGGGTTACGAACGAGGCCTAGCAAGATGGCGGTAACCACTATCTCCAATAAGGACAAGGTCATGAGAATAAGCACGGGGCATTGCGAGAAATCAGCGATAACACCAGGGTGCGGCTATGGGGCTACCATCGAACCCATCCGAATAATGGAATCGATTAATATTAACGCCAGGCGACCCACGAAGATCGAGGTCGAGCAATACCGGTACCTGGATGACATCGATTTCTCCGTACCAGAACTGGACGTCCCGAAAGTATTTCTCATAGTCGGCATGGACTGCCCGACAGCCCACGAGAGACTACAGACCATTTTCGGCAATGACAGGGAGCGAGACCCAATGGCCATTCTCACGCCATTTGGATGGACGCTCACTGGTCCAATTAAGACGAGGACACCGTTTGGTGTGTCCGAGACATCAGGGTGCATGCTGTCTGGCAGTGTTGAGGACGTAGAGGAGAAACCAGGGACGGGCGATGGGGAGGTCACATATAAATAGCAGCCCGGGGGAGGATACCAGGAGTCGGGGATAGGTATGGATTTGGAACCACGCATAGTGGGGCGTGGTGAAAGGATAGAGGATAATTCCAGAGAAATACCACCGATAAATGAGTTAGGTGGGGAAGCAACAGCAAGAGAGTGGGCGGAGGAGAATGGGTTCGACACAGAGGACCAAGAGGCGATGGGATGGAACAAGGATGTTCCTGGCAAGTATCGGTATTAGGATGGAGAAGAGTGGATGGCGAGATGTCCGGAGGAGACGCCGGTCCGGTTGAGAGGCATACCGAAAAGGGGGAGGTCAAATAAGAAGACAGGGTGGAAAGGGATAGGATTTCTATTCTCTATTCTGCTTTACCTATTCTCTCAATTTCTTTTCATTCTACCGCCAGGTGACAACAAGATGAAGGGTGGCATTTTGCTGCCCAGGGGGTCATGAGGAAATCAAGAAGGTGACCGGAAGACCCGATTTTAGGGTGGTGGAGGAGGGAAGATCAATTCGAAGAGAGTTGGAATTGACAAGGAGAGTGGGACGAAGGATAAGAGGACCTACAGGGGGGCAGTGGGAGAGTGCCTGCTGGAAGAATCGCCTTAAAGTTTAGACGTCCAATATATTGGACTGAGGGGGGTGGGAATGAGGGCGAGACGCCCTTCCCACACATAAAAATAAAAAATAAAACAAGTAAAATAATAAAATAAGTAGTAATAGTAGTAGTAGGCAGTACATAGCAGTAAAGTACATAGCAAGTACTATAGAGGTTGTGGGCACCGAGAGCGCCACATAGTCAGAAAGTAAAGGGTATGTAGGCATACCATAGAAGTAGTAGTAGGGTACATAGTACCGTAGAGGTTGTGGGCACCGAGAGCGCCACGTAGTAAGAGAGTAAAGGGTATGGTATGTAGGTATACCATAGAAGTAGTAGTAGGGTACATAGTACCGCAGAGGTTGTGGGCACCGAGAGCGCCACAAAGTAAGAGAGTAAAGGGTATGGTATGTAGGTATACCATAGAAGTAGTAGTAGGGTATATAGTACCATAGAGGTTAGAAGTTGTGGGCACTGAGGGTGCCACGTAAGGAAGTAAAGGGTATGTACACATACCCTTTGTAGTAATAGTAGGGTAAATAGTACCGTAGAGGTTGTAGGCATAAATAATATAAGATAGAAATAATAAATAGGAAGATAGATAGTAGATAATAGATAGGAAGAATAAATAATATTAGGGATAAAATTAAATAAATTATAGCAACTGGAGGGAGGGAGTTCTAGAATCAATATTAAAGTAACTATCAAAATTTACAAATTAAGAAAAATTGTCACTTTGGGGGGCGTATATTTGAAAATATACGAAGAAAATTAGGATTTAGGAGATAGGCCATTATTGAACGGAACACAGACCATCTTGTTTAACGGCACTCATCTAAATTGAGCCTTTGTCAGGCACGAGAGACGACTGGTCGGGACCTACGGGACGCCGTCGTTGGACAACGCGATCCTCGAGCATTTTCGCTACGTAGTGAAGGGAGACAAGGCGAAGCTCGGGATACCGAAGTATCCGAGGGAACCACCGAGGAAGGAATGGAGGAGGTTTGTAGAGTCCGTGAGCAGGGGCGGATACATGGTCCTAGATGATGAAGGGACTGTGGAGGACGACGAGGGCTCGAGAAGAGGGTCGGCGGGATCGGCTAGAACCATACTACTGCATTTGGCTGCACCAAACGGAGATATCTTTCTATTCGATCTGGGGACCTACGGGAAGAAGAGCGGGCCGAAGTTGAACCAGTTGCCGAGGGCGGTGCAGGACCTAATGAGGCAGAAGACTGCGGTGAAGGTGGGATCGGCAATCTGCGACGACGCGGACAGGATCACCGGACCAGAGACCCCCAACCTCCTGGACATGCAAGCGGTCTATATGGCTATGACGAGGCCAGAGGGGTTGGGATTGGTAGAGAACACGGGACATTGTGGAGCAGTGGCGATGGGCCAGCTCATGGGGCTCATCTGCCACAAGCCAATGGACAGGGGCAAGTTCCGAGAGGAGTATGGAGCGGAACTGGTGAACTCGCTGAAATAGGGAGCGAGACCAGGGAAACAGGAGGTATATCAGTTCCGAAGGGGAGCGATAAAAATATATATAATATATAATATATCAGAAGAGATATATCTTACAGGAGGATTGGATAATGATAGGTTTATTAAACCTATTCATGGCTCTGTGGTTATCGGAAGAGAGCCGACGGCGTTTCTGCTATCAGGAGCTCCTCTAAAACATAGGAGAGCCTTTAAGGTGGCCTTCGAAGGTCTGGTAGACCACCCGGGGCTAAAGGGCGAGTCGGTGTACTACGATAGCCAACACCTAGTGGACAGAGAGGTGGACACACCTTACAAGAGGTGGAGGAAGTTGGAAGCGGATAGAGGTGGGCTTCTTTAATATCAATCCGGGAGCCCACCAGGAGATTATCAAGAGGAGACTGCCATTCACATATCAGGAGGTAGCGACAACAGCATCATATGGAGGAGTCATCAACACTCAGAGATACTTGGATAGATGGTCGCGAGAGAACAGGGTCGAGTTCAGGGACTTTCTGGTGGAACACGTGCCGCGGGCGATGAAAATGATCCTGTGGGACACTACCAGGGGGAAGCAGGAGGGACATTCGGAGGGACCACCTGCAGAGCGTTACCGGGAGTTGATAACACCAGCGCCCAAAGAACCGACGACGGGGCTTAGCAAGACGGTAACGGCAAGAATGATAAGTCTCAGGGAGGACAAGCCATAGGGAAGGAAGCGGCCCAGACAAGACGATGACAGGGGCAAAGAACTTAGATGGTTCCCGAAGACAGGAGGAGCAAACTAGAACTAAGGGACAGAGATGTGGGTGTGTCTGGAAGGCACCACATGTAGAGTAAAATACGAACTCCTAAGTGCAAATAATTAAGTGCAATTAGTATGTACGTATGTAGATAATTAACCAATATAAATATATAATCAATGGAAGTACTATAGTCATATATAACCTTTTCCAATTAGCTACTGGGATTGGGGACCACTTGACTACGATAGTAGGACGAGGCTCTAGATGGATCTCACTGACATGATGTATACATGCGTGGGACCCGATGAGAGTGGCAGCGGGGAAGTATGGGAAGGAGGTGTTGACATGTGAGGGAGTGAAAGCAGTGCAATTCAAGTGTGGGGAGCGAGAAGTGAGAGAGGAAGAGTCCCAAGAGACCAAGTGAGAGTAAGGGACAGCGAGGTCTGTGAGAAAGATTAGAGTAAGGTTGAAGAAAATTGTGTAGAGAGTGAGTACCTTGGCAAACAGAAGAACAAGAGCAACACCTTGGTGCAACATAGCTCGCGATTGCACCAAGGAGGGGTAGTAATAACACACCCAGGGGGGGGGGGGCGGTCTGGAAAGCCGACCCGAGAAAAGAACTCCACCCCACACCCGATATGAGATTGGGTTCCAGCGGAATTGAAGCGCACTTAAGGTTGATGCTATCTTCTCACCGGGAAGATAGCATGGGGGAGTGTAAGCAGATTCAATTCCCTTCATTCTCCACCCTAAAATGGGACCAGTGGTATTTTACCAATATAGTTGGCGATACGAGATTACCAATAATAATCTCGCCTCATAACCAACTCGGGGGGGGGGGGGGGGATACAGGCCCTAAAGCCACAAGGAGAGGTGAGAGGTCAAACCACCTCACAGGGAGAACATGGCTAGTAGAGGCTAGCGGCAGGGGGTAACACTCACAAGGAGTGCCAAAGTGACAATTAGTATATAAGCCAATTTAGCGGGTTATAGTTTTTAACCATCACTTGCATCACTTGCATCACTTTATTGGTAACGTCATTTATCACTATACACACTGATGTTGTAATCCTGTATTGCGAATTCTATCATATACTGTAACTGATTCTGTGCTATTAATATTATCATTGGAACATTAACATCGAGAAACACAAACTCTGTTATTTTTCCCCAATGGGCTACGAGTGCAAGGTTCCCCGCCTCTGGTACCTGGTAATGGCTCTCCACCACCAAAACGTCGCAAGCAACCCCCCCCCCCCCCCCCCCCAAGAAGAAAAAGACCTAGAAATGAACGTTATTTTTTCTGGTCACTTTTTATTACGGCTATTTTACTTTATATGACTTATATTCCTACTTTATATTATACTGAAAATAACTAAGTGGTACCTTCAATAATTCATTTAGTTTAATTTTGTTCATGAGCTGAGATATTTTATATGCTAGATATGTCTTGTATATAATTTGAGTTTGCTATAATTGATTTATATATTTTACATGCTTTCTATGTATAATTTGAGCTTGTCCCTTTGTCTTTGTCACTGTGCTAGCTAAGTGAATGGAAGCGGTGTAAATGCAAATGTGTTCTTTGTGATGTTAGCTTACGTATTTTGCTCAATTTAAGTTTAAGGTTCCATTTTTATTGATAAGGTTAATTGCATCATAATATTCTATATTTCTTAACTCAAAACTGTTAATTGTGACATTGACGCCATCTAATGTCGTTATATACATAATCAGCTTAGCTTGAATGCCTTATTTGTGATGTCTAGGTGGCGCTACTGTACATTTCTTTGTAGGTATAAATGCTATGGACCCAATTCCCTATAACCACTCTTACTATTACCATTGATATTAATTGTTTAGTGGAGTTATACTTATCCATGTAAAGTAAAGGGTAAAAACCCCGGTCAACTTTAATTGACTGGAGATTATTACTTTATATTTATCTGTTCCTATTGTCTATAATTATGTTATTATTAGTTTGGTTATAATTATTTGTTATGATATTTGATATCGTACTGGTAAATTAAATTTATTTGCTTCTGTTATTGGATTAATATAATATCGCTGATACCCCGAGATCAGAGACATTTTCTAGACACCAAACCCAGGTAGGTCTCTATAGCTAAGCATTATTGATAACCTGGACAATTGTGTCAGATTTATATGTATTGTCTTGCCTCTAACTCCAATAATTAATCTATGGCGATATTTCTGACCTGTAATGCAAATGAAGCTCTTAATATTAATAACACCATGATTGAGAGTTGTTATAAATTGAATACCGTAGTAATAATAATATAAACAGATATATAATAGTCACAATACGTTTCCCCTAAAGGGAAACACAATCGCCAGACTTGATCCCTTACATAAATAATTAGTCGGACATTTACTTATTGTATTGTGCCGCCACACCCTCGTGGTACTGTATATTAGTGGAATATAATAGATGATCAATTACCGTTATAGACTGAGCTAAACATTGAGCAAATCAATACAATTGTGGGGAAGAGGGAATAAAAGTGATTCACTAGGATGGCCTTCCATTGAAGGTACACTAGCGGCATTACCATTTCAGTGTTTCAGACTGGGTGTTTTACTCGCATTCTTGTGTGCTCTACAAATCAATCGGAAAGAGTTAAAATATATAAAATAGAGGTTAAAAACGTATTTTTTCTCAAATGCGCTAACAATATTGTTAAATCAGTAAATACTGTAGAAGATACAAAAAAATACAACGGCCAGGAGTAAAAATAAACTAGGGAAATTTAACCGGGGATGGATTTGCACAGCATGAAAATTTATAAATGTAGGGGTGAGTTTTCACTGGAGGGGGTTAAAATACACTATGCCTACCGGTAGGGAAAATACACCCCGGGCTGCTGGGAGTGAGAATACACTAGGGAATTTTAGCCAGCGGGTGGTTTTGCATGGGGAGTGAAATTTCTCTGTTACACTAGTAGGCCTACAAGAAAAAAAATATCGCATCATAGTACCGGTCAGCCGGTTACATATATCACATCACAATTATAGAATAATAAAATAATTGTTTGGACAGAATACTGAAACCACTAAAATAACTATCTTTAGCTTTAAATGCATGAAAAATATACCGAGTGAAATTTAATATTGTTACAGCAGTCATTGGCATTGGCAGTTGGCACGTAGCAGTCATTGGCAGTTGACACGTGGCACCCATTAACTCTACAGACTTGTAGGGCCTACAAAGTGCAGAAGTGGGATATGTTGCAGTTGCATACGGTTACCAGGTTACAGGTGAGAACGTACCGGTACCAGGTACATCGGTTAAAACGTACCCGATCAATAACGTACCCACATTTCGGGTACGTTTTAACTTAGGGATCCTCAAGACATTATTAGGCTATAGTCATCCTACTGTCCTAACAAAACTTCCTACAACCAATCAATATCGTTAGTTCCGGAGATTTGGAGCAGGTTAACTACTACTACTACTACTACTAGGATCGGCATGCTGCATTGCAGCTGCATTTTTAAGAATGCTGTGCCGGCTTGTCAACAAAATTGCACCGCCACAACTCCCTATCACCCATGACATTTGCTAGATCATCCGCATCTTTAAGGCCAGTCATGGCTCTGTGGTTATCGGAAGAGAGCCGACGGCGTTTCTGCTATCAGGAGCTCCTCTAAAACATAGGAGAGCCTTTAAGGTGGCCTTCGAAGGTCTGGTAGACCACCCGGGGCTAAAGGGCGAGTCGGTGTACTACGATAGCCAACACCTAGTGGACAGAGAGGTGGACACACCTTACAAGAGGTGGAGGAAGTTGGAAGCGGATAGAGGTGGGCTTCTTTAATATCAATCCGGGAGCCCACCAGGAGATTATCAAGAGGAGACTGCCATTCACATATCAGGAGGTAGCGACAACAGCATCATATGGAGGAGTCATCAACACTCAGAGATACTTGGATAGATGGTCGCGAGAGAACAGGGTCGAGTTCAGGGACTTTCTGGTGGAACACGTGCCGCGGGCGATGAAAATGATCCTGTGGGACACTACCAGGGGGAAGCAGGAGGGACATTCGGAGGGACCACCTGCAGAGCGTTACCGGGAGTTGATAACACCAGCGCCCAAAGAACCGACGACGGGGCTTAGCAAGACGGTAACGGCAAGAATGATAAGTCTCAGGGAGGACAAGCCATAGGGAAGGAAGCGGCCCAGACAAGACGATGACAGGGGCAAAGAACTTAGATGGTTCCCGAAGACAGGAGGAGCAAACTAGAACTAAGGGACAGAAATGTGGGTGTGTCTGGAAGGCACCACATGTAGAGTAAAATACGAACTCCTAAGTGCAAATAATTAAGTGCAATTAGTATGTACGTATGTAGATAATTAACCAATATAAATATATAATCAATGGAAGTACTATAGTCATATATAACCTTTTCCAATTAGCTACTGGGATTGGGGACCACTTGACTACGATAGTAGGACGAGGCTCTAGATGGATCTCACTGACATGATGTATACATGCGTGGGACCCGATGAGAGTGGCAGCGGGGAAGTATGGGAAGGAGGTGTTGACATGTGAGGGAGTGAAAGCAGTGCAATTCAAGTGTGGGGAGCGAGAAGTGAGAGAGGAAGAGTCCCAAGAGACCAAGTGAGAGTAAGGGACAGCGAGGTCTGTGAGAAAGATTAGAGTAAGGTTGAAGAAAATTGTGTAGAGAGTGAGTACCTTGGCAAACAGAAGAACAAGAGCAACACCTTGGTGCAACATAGCTCGCGATTGCACCAAGGAGGGGTAGTAATAACACACCCAGGGGGGGGGGGGCGGTCTGGAAAGCCGACCCGAGAAAAGAACTCCACCCCACACCCGATATGAGATTGGGTTCCAGCGGAATTGAAGCGCACTTAAGGTTGATGCTATCTTCTCACCGGGAAGATAGCATGGGGGAGTGTAAGCAGATTCAATTCCCTTCATTCTCCACCCTAAAATGGGACCAGTGGTATTTTACCAATATAGTTGGCGATACGAGATTACCAATAATAATCTCGCCTCATAACCAACTCGGGGGGGGGGGGGGGGGGATACAGGCCCTAAAGCCACAAGGAGAGGTGAGAGGTCAAACCACCTCACAGGGAGAACATGGCTAGTAGAGGCTAGCGGCAGGGGGTAACACTCACAAGGAGTGCCAAAGTGACAATTAGTATATAAGCCAATTTAGCGGGTTATAGTTTTTAACCATCACTTGCATCACTTGCATCACTTTATTGGTAACGTCATTTATCACTATACACACTGATGTTGTAATCCTGTATTGCGAATTCTATCATATACTGTAACTGATTCTGTGCTATTAATATTATCATTGGAACATTAACATCGAGAAACACAAACTCTGTTATTTTTCCCCAATGGGCTACGAGTGCAAGGTTCCCCGCCTCTGGTACCTGGTAATGGCTCTCCACCACCAAAACGTCGCAAGCAACCCCCCCCCCCCCCCCCCCCAAGAAGAAAAAGACCTAGAAATGAACGTTATTTTTTCTGGTCACTTTTTATTACGGCTATTTTACTTTATATGACTTATATTCCTACTTTATATTATACTGAAAATAACTAAGTGGTACCTTCAATAATTCATTTAGTTTAATTTTGTTCATGAGCTGAGATATTTTATATGCTAGATATGTCTTGTATATAATTTGAGTTTGCTATAATTGATTTATATATTTTACATGCTTTCTATGTATAATTTGAGCTTGTCCCTTTGTCTTTGTCACTGTGCTAGCTAAGTGAATGGAAGCGGTGTAAATGCAAATGTGTTCTTTGTGATGTTAGCTTACGTATTTTGCTCAATTTAAGTTTAAGGTTCCATTTTTATTGATAAGGTTAATTGCATCATAATATTCTATATTTCTTAACTCAAAACCGTTAATTGTGACATTGACGCCATCTAATGTCGTTATATACATAATCAGCTTAGCTTGAATGCCTTATTTGTGATGTCTAGGTGGCGCTACTGTACATTTCTTTGTAGGTATAAATGCTATGGACCCAATTCCCTATAACCACTCTTACTATTACCATTGATATTAATTGTTTAGTGGAGTTATACTTATCCATGTAAAGTAAAGGGTAAAAACCCCGGTCAACTTTAATTGACTGGAGATTATTACTTTATATTTATCTGTTCCTATTGTCTATAATTATGTTATTATTAGTTTGGTTATAATTATTTGTTATGATATTTGATATCGTACTGGTAAATTAAATTTATTTGCTTCTGTTATTGGATTAATATAATATCGCTGATACCCCGAGATCAGAGACATTTTCTAGACACCAAACCCAGGTAGGTCTCTATAGCTAAGCATTATTGATAACCTGGACAATTGTGTCAGATTTATATGTATTGTCTTGCCTCTAACTCCAATAATTAATCTATGGCGATATTTCTGACCTGTAATGCAAATGAAGCTCTTAATATTAATAACACCATGATTGAGAGTTGTTATAAATTGAATACCGTAGTAATAATAATATAAACAGATATATAATAGTCACAATACGTTTCCCCTAAAGGGAAACACAATCGCCAGACTTGATCCCTTACATAAATAATTAGTCGGACATTTACTTATTGTATTGTGCCGCCACACCCTCGTGGTACTGTATATTAGTGGAATATAATAGATGATCAATTACCGTTATAGACTGAGCTAAACATTGAGCAAATCAATACAATTGTGGGGAAGAGGGAATAAAAGTGATTCACTAGGATGGCCTTCCATTGAAGGTACACTAGCGGCATTACCATTTCAGTGTTTCAGACTGGGTGTTTTACTCGCATTCTTGTGTGCTCTACAAATCAATCGGAAAGAGTTAAAATATATAAAATAGAGGTTAAAAACGTATTTTTTCTCAAATGCGCTAACAATATTGTTAAATCAGTAAATACTGTAGAAGATACAAAAAAATACAACGGCCAGGAGTAAAAATAAACTAGGGAAATTTAACCGGGGATGGATTTGCACAGCATGAAAATTTATAAATGTAGGGGTGAGTTTTCACTGGAGGGGGTTAAAATACACTATGCCTACCGGTAGGGAAAATACACCCCGGGCTGCTGGGAGTGAGAATACACTAGGGAATTTTAGCCAGCGGGTGGTTTTGCATGGGGAGTGAAATTTCTCTGTTACACTAGTAGGCCTACAAGAAAAAAAATATCGCATCATAGTACCGGTCAGCCGGTTACATATATCACATCACAATTATAGAATAATAAAATAATTGTTTGGACAGAATACTGAAACCACTAAAATAACTATCTTTAGCTTTAAATGCATGAAAAATATACCGAGTGAAATTTAATATTGTTACAGCAGTCATTGGCATTGGCAGTTGGCACGTAGCAGTCATTGGCAGTTGACACGTGGCACCCATTAACTCTACAGACTTGTAGGGCCTACAAAGTGCAGAAGTGGGATATGTTGCAGTTGCATACGGTTACCAGGTTACAGGTGAGAACGTACCGGTACCAGGTACATCGGTTAAAACGTACCCGATCAATAACGTACCCACATTTCGGGTACGTTTTAACTTAGGGATCCTCAAGACATTATTAGGCTATAGTCATCCTACTGTCCTAACAAAACTTCCTACAACCAATCAATATCGTTAGTTCCGGAGATTTGGAGCAGGTTAACTACTACTACTACTACTACTAGGATCGGCATGCTGCATTGCAGCTGCATTTTTAAGAATGCTGTGCCGGCTTGTCAACAAAATTGCACCGCCACAACTCCCTATCACCCATGACATTTGCTAGATCATCCGCATCTTTAAGGCCAGTGTCCTTTAAGATGCGTCTCAAGAAAGTCATGGGCTGTCCACCATGCTTATTCACTCCATGAGGCTGCCAAAGTACAAGATTATGCACTGGCTGGTCCTCACGGCGAAAGCAATGTCCTGCAAAGGTTAACAGTGACGAATTAATCTAACCAAAACAATAAACGATAGTCAATACCAGAATAGCACAGGTTACAGTTTATTTTGCTATTTATTTTTTACTACCAAAACGTACCCAATGCATCATTGTTAAAACGTACCCAGTATCTGACTGTCTGAGTATTCGGGTACGTTTTCGTCTGTTCGTTTAGGTATGTTTTAACCAGACTGCTTTTTTGCTATTTTCACTTGTTCCCGTTGCATACCAGGTTGGAATTCATACTGCAAAACTCGAACGCGTACCTGCGCGAATGACTGCAAACCAGATGCGCGTTGCGCGTTTGGGTGAGACAGGTGCGCATTCGGGTGAGAAAGGTGCGCGTTGCGCGTTTGGGTGAGACAGGTGCGCATTCGGGTGAGACAGGTGCGCGTTTGTGGTTTGGGTGAGACAGGTGCGCGTTCGGGTGAGACAGGTGCGCGTTGCGCCTCAGTGCGCAGCTCTGATGCGCGCCACAAATTAATTGAAATCACGAAAATACACAAAAAAATTTCGCTCGCTTCGCTCGCGTTATTTCTCATCTCCAATTCTTCAAACTGTCAAATCATTTCTCCATAATACTTTCATACTAATACTAATACTAATACTAATAATTTCAACTACAGTGACAGTACTCTATTGTTATTAGGCCTATGCCTATCAGCCTATTGCCTATGTTACGTTAGTAAACAGGTAAAGTTAGAAAGTAACAATGTATTATAAGTATGACTTAACTATTGCATATTTATTCAAATTTTATACAGTAGAGTAATGTATTTTCAAATGTAAATGTAGTGGATTCAAAAAATATTTTTTAATATTAACAATTTTGATGTTGCAAAAATTACATGTATTATGTAGATTCAACGTACAGACAGACAGCCGTACTAAGATAAGCTTAAAACGCTCAAAGCTGTAAAATAGGAATGTAAAATTGTTCATATGACCTGCACGATTTTTTGAGATATGCATGACATGAGCTGCGCGATTTTGTTTGGATTATGACATATGATGAGGTGCGCGACGAGCCAATTTCAGGTGCGCGGTGATTTCAAAACAACAAAGCGTACCTGCGCGCTCATGCATGAATTCCAACCTGGGTTGCATACTAGGGCTCGATCGGAGCTCCGGCCTCCGGCTCCGGCTCCGGCCATTTTGGCACCTCCGGCTCCTGCTCCGGCTCCGGTAAAAATATTGCCGGAGTAAATTTTTTAATAAAGTATTATATTTCGTGCATATTCTAATCTGAACAATTATTTACACTATCAGACTAGGCCTATACGTACTGTAGTACAGCTTCAATATCAAGCATAATACTGCAGTATTTACTTAGTCAATGACTGACTGACTGTACTGCAGTACTGGTACTGGCCAGCTGGCTGACTAGCAGACTATTACAGATAGGCCCTACTGTAAAAAATTGTTGTAAATGCTATGATTGTACACTGTACCACTGCAGCCATTTACTGACTGTCATGCCAGCATAATGTACTGCAGTAGGCCTACTGGCAGACTGGTACACGTATTGACGTATGGCTGTACGGTAGGCCTACAGCGGTAGGCTACCTACAGTACTGCAGTACACACCTCTACCACAGTTAGACAGTTAGTGAGTTAGGTACTGTAGGTAATTTTTAGCCGTCAGCATCAGGCCGTCTGTCCGTGATAAATTAATTACCGGTACTTAAATTTTAAATTGAAAATTCGTAAATCTATAAATTATGAAATTAATTAGACCTACAGTACAGCAGTATGATTGATCATGAGCGATTGGCGAACGATAACCATACTTTATTTTTTTTAAATAAATAATTAAACTTTTAAAATTTTTGAAAAACTCCGGCTCCTGCTCCGGCTCCGGCCAAATTGTCCAACTCCGGCTCCGGCCAAATCCCAACTCCGATCGAGCCCTATTGCATACCGGTTGCGGTTGCCGGTACCTACTACCTGTACGCTGTACCTAGACAGCTAGAAATTTACTGCGTAAACTATCTGACTATTGTACTGACTACTGACAGACTGATTGCATAGGCCTAGGCTATAACGTAGGCCTATAAGTAAGAAATTAAATTCGCTTTCAATTGAATAATTATTGCAGATAGCACAAATATGTTCTTCGCGTGGCTTCTTGCAATATCAGAATATTGTACCATCTATAGGTACTGCTCTTGCTCTACCCTGCCAGCCTGCTACCCGTTTAATACAAAGTCTATGTACAGACTGACAGATGTAACCATGTAATGAGCAACGAAATTGAGCGACCGTAAGACTAAATGTTTACTCAAGTCAGCAAGTCTCCAAGTGCTGTAAATACAACGACTGAACGAAGTACAGAAGTCTGGAAGTAGAGTAGGCCTACCAAAAATATCCTTGACAACTCCCTTTCGTCTAGTAGGCCTACCGGTCTGCCGGTACTGTAGTAGTGCAGTACCGGTTGCCGGTAGTGAAAGTGTAATACTGTAGCTGTGTAGGCAGTCTGACCTTTACTTTTGTATGAATTGGTAATTTATTCGTACCGGTATTCGTTCTCTGATTTTGGCTAAGACAGACAGTACAGCAGTAACAGTAACAGTACACCTAACTGTCACACAGATGTTGGCAGACAAGAATACAATAAGTACGCCCAGGCTTTAAAGAAGGCTCTATATAGGGTTCAAATATGTAAACTCAAAACGGAAAGTTAAATCTGGTATATCCGCTCTTAAGATAAATGGCAAAATTATTATTGATGATGTAACGAGAGCAAATATATTTTCTAGCATTTTTTCAGAAAATTTCACAAAAGATAATCATACAGTGCCTTCCTTTCCCGAGAAGAGTTCCACATAATGTTAATAAATGTACTATTGATTTTTCTCCAGATGCTATTTATTCTGTGCTTAGAAAACTAGATGGGAAATTGAGTAGAACTCCAGATGGAGTACCCAGTTATATTTTTTCGAAACTTCCAAGGTGTTTATCTATTCCATTATCAGTTATTTTTAACGTATCTTTCTGTACAAGTGCATTGCCTACAGTTTGGCGCACAGCCTTAATTATACCGTTGTTTAAAAAAGATGATCATACTAATCCTTATAATTATAGACCGGTCTCTCTCACATGTGTCAGTTGTAAGATTATGGAGATTTGCATAAAAAATGAAATCTTAGATTATCTACGTGCAAATAATATTATAAGTAGGGCACAGCATGGTTTTGTAAAACGTCGTAGCACATGTACACAACTATTAGAGTAAACCAATAATTGGTTCAAATTATTAGATGATCGTAACGATGTAGATATAATATACGTTGACTGTGCAAACTTCATTCGACTCTGTAGTTCATTCTAAGTTAATTTGTAAACTTTTAAGTTACGGTATTAGTGGTAATTTATTACTTTGGATCAGTGCTTTCTTATCAAATCGTACGCAAAGTGTGATTGTAGGTACATCTATTTCGGTTCAAACTAATGTCATATCTGGTACTGTGCAAGGAAGTGTTTTGGGGCCATTATTATTTTTACTTTACGTAAACGAGTTACCAGAAATATTAGGCAGCAATTACGTTAGTTGTAAATTATTTGCTGACGATCTGAAATTATACTGTAACTCTTCTATGAGTCACCTATTGAGTCTAGCTCTTAAGGATCTGGAATACTGGACTCAGCAGTGGCAGATTAAAATAGCGGCTCATAAATGCTCTGTGGTCTGTGCTTCATATCAGTACAGGTAGAATAGATTGTAATTACAGTAATGAATACCATCTATGTGGTTCAAAATTGAGATATGATACATCTTGTAGGGATCTGGGTATAACTATAAGTAGTGTAGTGATTTAAAGTTTAACTTATACTTTATGGAGCAGGTGAAGAAGGCGTATAAAATAGTTAATATGATATTCAGATGTTTTCATACTGGTAATTTAAACGCAATTCTTACCCTGCGACCTATTCTAGAATACTGTACTCCGGTTAGCTCACCCTTTCACTTTGGTACAATTGATTTAATTGAGCGTCTCCAACGGTACTTTACTCGTAGACTTTTTGCCCGTTGTAACTTAGGCCGTACAAGTTATCTAAACAGGCTGAGAATCTTAGAACTACAGCCTTTAGAAGTACGAAGACATATTTTTGATCTTACAATGACTTACAACATTCTACATCAACTTGTTGATCTACCACAAGAAATTTTTTTTACTTTTGCAAATACGGTGCGGTGCAATCGAGGACATTCTTATAAACTTTTTAAACGTTTTACTAGATTAGAGATAACTACTGTAAGTATTCCTATTCAAACCGTGTAGTAAGTGTATGGAACGATTTACCGTCAGACGTAGTTATGGCAGTCAATATTAATGTTTTTAAGAACTTGTTAAAAAAAGTAGATCTTTTACCTTATTGTAGTTTTGATAGATTTTTGGATTAGTAATTTTTACGATATATAAGAAACATGTATTTTAGTATTTTAATTTAACGATATTTTTAAGTGGAATTGTTGCCCGTAAGTGTCCTTGTAACCTGGGTGATGTTCTCCCTTTTAATTAATTTTTATATGTTAATGATTAATAAAAGAGTGTATTATTATTATTAACTACCAGACATAGAACTGTATAACTATGTAGGGCCTACTACACACTACGGTTGGTTCCATTACCCTACATGAACAATTACGTCTACCTATCTACTTACAATTACGCCAACCTATTTACTTACTAAGCGGGTTGTTATTTCCAATTTGATCTTTATACAGGCAGGAACAGGCTGTAGACTGGTAGAGGAGGGTTCCCCGCTCCTCGGCTTTAGATCCAAGAGCACCTTGGATCCTGAACAAACTTTAGATCTTGGGTGAACTTAGATCCGCATCCCATACGAACTTAGATCCTCCCCATACGAACTTAGATCCTCCCCATACGAACTTGATCCTTCCCATACGAACTTAGATCCTCAATATACGAACTTAGATCCCTTGCATGTATTGTGTTGTATTGTAGCTGTCTGCTCTGTTAATGTGAAATGTCATTCCCATAGGCCAGCAGAACTTCTGTAAATATTATCACCCTTGAAGGGAAGCGAACTTAGATCCAACCACCAATAATACATTGCAATGAATTAGTTATTAATTGGCAAATTATAGTTTGTAGGCGAGTCACTGATCGCAACAACTTTGAGTGTATGCGACTTAGCGACTTTGCATTAGATCATTACAAGTACTCTCCATACTCCATATGCTACTATTCCATAATAGGCCTACAGTAATATTGTATAATAAGTTAATAAATCAAATTAACAAATCATCTCTCATTCTATCATTTGTATCAGTATAATACAGTAATAATAATAACTATAAACATTAGCTTTTCCTAGGTTTACATTTATTACTGCTAATAGTAATAACTTTTGTTACCTGTACTGTAAGCGATTCAATTCCCTTCATTCTCCACCCTAAAATGGGACCAGTGGCATTTTACCAATATAGTTGGCGATACTAGATTACCAATAATAATCTCGCCTCATAACCAACTCGGGGGGGGGGGGGGGGCGACACAGGCCCTAAAGCCACAGAGAGAGGTGAGAGGTCAAACCACCTCGGAGGGAGAACACAGCTAGTAGAGGCTAGCGGCAGGGGGTAACACTCACAGGGAGTGCCAAAGTGACAATTAGTATATAAGCCAATAGCGGGCAGGGGAGCACGTGGGGAAAGACAGCAAAGCATCCATTGGGTAGCAAAAGGCCGAAGTACAGTAGAGGTGAAACCAATATCTATGTGTATCAATCATATAGTCATCCTGATTACTGATTTACCGGTCAGTTCATTATCATATACTGTAACTGATACTGTGTTATTATTATCATTGGAACATTAACACCGAGAAACACAAACTCTGTTATTTTTCCCCAACGGCCTTCGGCCAAAAGGACACTAGCCCAGCAGACCAGCAGTTAAAGTGACGCGTATAAATCTTACCCGGTCGGGATCTCAGATCCCGTCACATGTACATTTAAAATTATTAAAGTTATTTAGTATATAAGTCATATATAGGTCAGGTCAGGTCCCCAGATCCTGCTACCACTATGGCAGTAATGTGGTACTACCTGTAGCTGCCAGCCCAGTAGGGCAGGCCCGATAAGCATAGCCTATTCATTATTTAGTTGATCAAGAGTGTGTTGGTTCAGCCCCGTCAACTACAGTAAATAAGTCATTGAGGGATATAGCGCCTAGGGCACCATTGAAGGCAAAGGCTTGATACGCATCTGCATTAGAGATGATACACGCCCCGCCATGTCTATACTGGATGCCCCTCTACCAGTGTTAGGTAACCTAACCCAGGAGGCACACTTGGTTCAGGGTGTAACAAAAGGACCCCTACAGTCGGCAGCAGGGCTGTAGGCCATGGATAGGCGGAAGGTAATCAACCAACGGCTAGACATGCTGACAAGGTCGGCGGAAGGTAATCAACCAACGGCGATCTACTGCGAAGACGCTTGTACTGTAGGAGTTGCGTCCACAAGCGGTTTACTCCCGCAACTGAAAGATATGAGTATGAGAACCCTCCAGGAGAAATACCGGCTCGGACGTCGCCCGGGTCAACAAGGACCGCGTCCCCCAGTGGTACACCAGGCTGGGGTCGATAAATAAAAGAAGACCGAGAAGAAAGAAGAACCAACCTGTTGAAATGTAAAAAGACACTAAAGGTTGCTACAATGAACGCACGCACGCTGAAGGCACATACCAAACAGGGTGACATGGTCGCTCTGGCAATTGAATATAACATCGACATCATCTGCATCCAAGAACATCGGATTTGTCATGAAGACACTGCCATGAAGTACAATGACATTGAAAATGGATGGACGTTAGTAACAAGCTCAGCAGTAAGAAACTCGGCCAATGCATCAATTGGTGGAGTAGGAATTCTGCTAAGCCCATTTGCACTTAAGACCCTAAACAACATCGAATCTATAAATTCCAGGGTTATGATCGCAACATTTGATGGGAATCCCAAGGCAACAGTTATATGTTGCTACAGTCCAACCAATGCCTCAGAGCCAGAACAAGCAGTCAAGTTTTATGAAGAACTGACTGGACTTATAAAGGACATTCCGAAACACAATGTTAAAGTCATTGCTGGTGACCTGAATGCCCAAAATGGCCCAGAAGACATCAAGGGTTACATCTATAACACCAGTTCTAACAGAATTGGGTACTTACTTTTAGACCTAATAGAAGAATGTGAATTGATACCAACAAACAACACATTCGAAAAGTGTAAGGGGAAGCTATGGACCTTTCAATACCCTAATGGAACCAAAGCACAACTGGATTACATCCTCATAAACAAAAAGTGGAGAAACAGCATGATCAACTGCGAGGCATACAGCTCGTTCAACCTAATTGGTTCGGACCACAGAATTGTGACTGCAGAGATCAGACTCAGTTTGAGAGCCAGCAAACCCAGGACAAGCAAGCAAATCAAATATGACTGGGAAAAACTCAGAACTGACAATGCTGTAAAGGATGCTTATACAGTAGAAGTTCAAAACCGCTTTGAAGCACTTCAGTCAATGGATGAAGACCAATCCACCAATTCAATATACCAGAATATAATAACAGCCCACAAGGAATCATCTAAGAGGCATATCCCCCAGAAACCCAAACGAAAACAATATGTGCCATGGCAAAACTCGGAGGTTACTTGTAAGAGAGAAGATCTTAAGATACCCTACAAAGTTAAAACCGAACAACCAACAACCGAAAACATTAACAAGGTTGAGAAAGCTAAGGACGATCTTAAATTGGCCTACAACATCAGCCAGGAAAAGTACATACAGGATAAAACTGAAGCAATCACAACTGCTCACATACAGCAACAATCAAGACTTACCTGGCAAGCTGTAAATGAGGTATCTGGTCGGAAAAGTTGTGCAAAGGGGCGCCTCAAAGCCGATAGTCCTGAAGAACGTGTTGGGAAGTGGAAAAATCACTTCCGCAACTTGCTTGGGCAGCCACCAAACATCGAGGTCAGCCCTACAAGGAAAATATATGACAAGACACTACCTATAGAAACAGGGGACTTCACACCTGCAGAACTCCAAAGAAGCATTAAAAGCATGTCCAATAATAAAGCGAGTGGATTAGATGAAATCCCAGCGGAGGTATGGAAAACCGGAGTGCTAAACAGACCATTATTGAATGTTTGGAACCGGATGTTAAAAGGGGAAAAGCCACCACCAATTTGGACTAAAGGTCAACTAAAGCCTCTCCCCAAGAAAGGAGACCTCGGCATACCAACAAACTATCGTGGGATCTGTCTGCTTGTGGTAGCTGCCAAAATATACAATAAAATGATTCTATATAGGATTAGGCCTCACATAGAGAAACTACTGCGTAAGAGCCAAAACGGATTTTGACCAAGTAGATCAACAATAGCTCAGATACTTGCAGTACGGAGACTGATTGAAGGAATTAAGTCAAAGAATGGCTTGAATGACTTTTGTGGACTTCAAGAAGGCATTCGACTCCATCCATAGAGGTAAAATGCTTGAAATCCTAAGAGCTTATGGAATACCAAGGACGTATCTAAGTTCATCTATACTGTAACCTGGAAACCGTACGTATCTAAGTTCATCTATACTGTAACCTGGAAACCGTACGTATCTAAGTTCATCTATACTGTAACCTGGAAACTGTACGTATCTAAGTTCATCTATACTGTAACCTGGAAACCGTACGTATCTAAGTTCATCTATACTGTAACCTGGAAACCGTACGTATCTAAGTTCATCTATACTGTAACCTGGAAACCGTACGTATCTAAGTTCATCTATACTGTAACCTGGAAACCGTACGTATCTAAGTTCATCTATACTGTAACCTGGAAACCGTACGTATCTAAGTTCATCTATACTGTAACCTGGAAACCGTACGTATCTAAGTTCATCTATACTGTAACCTGGAAACCGTACGTATCTAAGTTCATCTATACTGTAACCTGGAAACCGTACGTATCTAAGTTCATCTATACTGTAACCTGGAAACCGTACGTATCTAAGTTCATCTATACTGTAACCTGGAAACCGTACGTATCTAAGTTCATCTATACTATAACCTGGAAACCGTACGTATCTAAGTTCATCTATACTGTAACCTGGAAACCGTACGTATCTAAGTTCATCTATACTGTAACCTGGAAACCGTACGTATCTAAGTTCATCTATACTGTAACCTGGAAACCGTACGTATCTAAGTTCATCTATACTGTAACCTGGAAACCGTACGTATCTAAGTTCATCTATACTGTAACCTGGAAACTGTACGTATCTAAGTTCATCTATACTGTAACCTGGAAACTGTACGTATCTAAGTTCATCTATACTGTAACCTGGAAACCGTACGTATCTAAGTTCATCTATACTGTAACCTGGAAACCGTACGTATCTAAGTTCATCTATACTGTAACCTGGAAACCGTACGTATCTAAGTTCATCTATACTGTAACCTGGAAACCGTACGTATCTAAGTTCATCTATACTGTAACCTGGAAACCGTACGTATCTAAGTTCATCTATACTGTAACCTGGAAACCGTACGTATCTAAGTTCATCTATACTGTAACCTGGAAACCGTACGTATCTAAGTTCATCTATACTGTAACCTGGAAACTGTACGTATCTAAGTTCATCTATACTGTAACCTGGAAACTGTACGTATCTAAGTTCATCTATACTGTAACCTGGAAACTGTACGTATCTAAGTTCATCTATACTGTAACCTGGAAACTGTACGTATCTAAGTTCATCTATACTGTAACCTGGAAACTGTACGTATCTAAGTTCATCTATACTGTAACCTGGAAACCGTACGTATCTAAGTTCATCTATACTGTAACCTGGAAACCGTACGTATCTAAGTTCATCTATACTGTAACCTGGAAACCGTACGTATCTAAGTTCATCTATACTGTAACCTGGAAACCGTACGTATCTAAGTTCATCTATACTGTAACCTGGAAACCGTACGTATCTAAGTTCATCTATACTGTAACCTGGAAACTGTACGTATCTAAGTTCATCTATACTGTAACCTGGAAACCGTACGTATCTAAGTTCATCTATACTGTAACCTGGAAACCGTACGTATCTAAGTTCATCTATACTGTAACCTGGAAACCGTACGTATCTAAGTTCATCTATACTGTAACCTGGAAACCGTACGTATCTAAGTTCATCTATACTGTAACCTGGAAACCGTACGTATCTAAGTTCATCTATACTGTAACCTGGAAACTGTACGTATCTAAGTTCATCTATACTGTAACCTGGAAACTGTACGTATCTAAGTTCATCTATACTGTAACCTGGAAACTGTACGTATCTAAGTTCATCTATACTGTAACCTGGAAACTGTACGTATCTAAGTTCATCTATACTGTAACCTGGAAACCGTACGTATCTAAGTTCATCTATACTGTAACCTGGAAACTGTACGTATCTAAGTTCATCTATACTGTAACCTGGAAACCGTACGTATCTAAGTTCATCTATACTGTAACCTGGAAACTGTACGTATCTAAGTTCATCTATACTGTAACCTGGAAACTGTACGTATCTAAGTTCATCTATACTGTAACCTGGAAACTGTACGTATCTAAGTTCATCTATACTGTAACCTGGAAACTGTACGTATCTAAGTTCATCTATACTGTAACCTGGAAACTGTACGTATCTAAGTTCATCTATACTGTAACCTGGAAACCGTACGTATCTAAGTTCATCTATACTGTAACCTGGAAACTGTACGTATCTAAGTTCATCTATACTGTAACCTGGAAACTGTACGTATCTAAGTTCATATATACTGTAACCTGGAAACCGTACGTATCTAAGTTCATCTATACTGTAACCTGGAAACCGTACGTATCTAAGTTCATCTATACTGTAACCTGGAAACCGTACGTATCTAAGTTCATCTATACTGTAACCTGGAAACTGTACGTATCTAAGTTCATATATACTGTAACCTGGAAACCGTACGTATCTAAGTTCATCTATACTGTAACCTGGAAACCGTACGTATCTAAGTTCATCTATACTGTAACCTGGAAACCGTACGTATCTAAGTTCATCTATACTGTAACCTGGAAACCGTACGTATCTAAGTTCATCTATACTGTAACCTGGAAACCGTACGTATCTAAGTTCATCTATACTGTAACCTGGAAACCGTACGTATCTAAGTTCATCTATACTGTAACCTGGAAACCGTACGTATCTAAGTTCATCTATACTGTAACCTGGAAACCGTACGTATCTAAGTTCATCTATACTGTAACCTGGAAACCGTACGTATCTAAGTTCATCTATACTGTAACCTGGAAACCGTACGTATCTAAGTTCATCTATACTATAACCTGGAAACCGTACGTATCTAAGTTCATCTATACTGTAACCTGGAAACCGTACGTATCTAAGTTCATCTATACTGTAACCTGGAAACCGTACGTATCTAAGTTCATCTATACTGTAACCTGGAAACTGTACGTATCTAAGTTCATCTATACTGTAACCTGGAAACCGTACGTATCTAAGTTCATCTATACTGTAACCTGGAAACCGTACGTATCTAAGTTCATCTATACTGTAACCTGGAAACCGTACGTATCTAAGTTCATCTATACTGTAACCTGGAAACCGTACGTATCTAAGTTCATCTATACTGTAACCTGGAAACCGTACGTATCTAAGTTCATCTATACTGTAACCTGGAAACCGTACGTATCTAAGTTCATCTATACTGTAACCTGGAAACCGTACGTATCTAAGTTCATCTATACTGTAACCTGGAAACCGTACGTATCTAAGTTCATCTATACTGTAACCTGGAAACCGTACGTATCTAAGTTCATCTATACTGTAACCTGGAAACCGTACGTATCTAAGTTAATCTATACTATAACCTGGAAACCGTACGTATCTAAGTTCATCTATACTGTAACCTGGAAACCGTACGTATCTAAGTTCATCTATACTATAACCTGGAAACCGTACGTATCTAAGTTCATCTATACTGTAACCTGGAAACCGTACGTATCTAAGTTCATCTATACTGTAACCTGGAAACCGTACGTATCTAAGTTCATATATACTGTAACCTGGAAACCGTACGTATCTAAGTTCATCTATACTGTAACCTGGAAACCGTACGTATCTAAGTTCATCTATACTGTAACCTGGAAACCGTACGTATCTAAGTTCATATATACTGTAACCTGGAAACCGTACGTATCTAAGTTAATCTATACTATAACCTGGAAACCGTACGTATCTAAGTTCATCTATACTGTAACCTGGAAACCGTACGTATCTAAGTTCATCTATACTGTAACCTGGAAACCGTACGTATCTAAGTTCATCTATACTGTAACCTGGAAACCGTACGTATCTAAGTTCATCTATACTGTAACCTGGAAACCGTACGTATCTAAGTTCATCTATACTATAACCTGGAAACCGTACGTATCTAAGTTCATCTATACTGTAACCTGGAAACCGTACGTATCTAAGTTCATATATACTGTAACCTGGAAACCGTACGTATCTAAGTTCATCTATACTGTAACCTGGAAACCGTACGTATCTAAGTTCATCTATACTGTAACCTGGAAACCGTACGTATCTAAGTTCATCTATACTGTAACCTGGAAACCGTACGTATCTAAGTTCATCTATACTGTAACCTGGAAACCGTACGTATCTAAGTTCATATATACTGTAACCTGGAAACCGTACGTATCTAAGTTAATCTATACTATAACCTGGAAACCGTACGTATCTAAGTTCATCTATACTGTAACCTGGAAACCGTACGTATCTAAGTTCATCTATACTGTAACCTGGAAACCGTACGTATCTAAGTTAATCTATACTATAACCTGGAAACCGTACGTATCTAAGTTCATCTATACTGTAACCTGGAAACCGTACGTATCTAAGTTCATCTATACTGTAACCTGGAAACCGTACGTATCTAAGTTCATATATACTGTAACCTGGAAACCGTACGTATCTAAGTTAATCTATACTATAACCTGGAAACTGTACGTATCTAAGTTCATCTATACTATAACCTGGAAACCGTACGTATCTAAGTTCATATATACTGTAACCTGGAAACCGTACGTATCTAAGTTCATCTATATTATAACCTGGAAACCGTACGTATCTAAGTTCATCTATACTGTAACCTGGAAACCGTACGTATCTAAGTTAATCTATACTATAACCTGGAAACTGTACGTATCTAAGTTCATCTATACTATAACCTGGAAACTGTACGTATCTAAGTTCATCTATACTATAACCTGGAAACCGTACGTATCTAAGTTAATCTATACTATAACCTGGAAACTGTACGTATCTAAGTTCATATATACTATAACCTGGAAACTGTACGTATCTAAGTTCATCTATACTATAACCTGGAAACCGTACGTATCTAAGTTCATATATACTGTAACCTGGAAACCGTACGTATCTAAGTTCATATATACTGTAACCTGGAAACCGTACGTATCTAAGTTCATCTATACTATAACCTGGAAACCGTACGTATCTAAGTTCATCTATACTGTAACCTGGAAACCGTACGTATCTAAGTTCATCTATACTGTAACCTGGAAACCGTACGTATCTAAGTTCATATATACTGTAACCTGGAAACCGTACGTATCTAAGTTAATCTATACTATAACCTGGAAACTGTACGTATCTAAGTTCATCTATATTATAACCTGGAAACCGTACGTATCTAAGTTCATCTATACTGTAACCTGGAAACCGTACGTATCTAAGTTCATCTATACTGTAACCTGGAAACCGTACGTATCTAAGTTCATCTATACTGTAACCTGGAAACCGTACGTATCTAAGTTCATCTATACTGTAACCTGGAAACCGTACGTATCTAAGTTCATATATACTGTAACCTGGAAACCGTACGTATCTAAGTTCATCTATACTGTAACCTGGAAACCGTACGTATCTAAGTTCATCTATACTGTAACCTGGAAACCGTACGTATCTAAGTTCATATATACTGTAACCTGGAAACCGTACGTATCTAAGTTAATCTATACTATAACCTGGAAACCGTACGTATCTAAGTTCATCTATACTGTAACCTGGAAACCGTACGTATCTAAGTTCATCTATACTGTAACCTGGAAACCGTACGTATCTAAGTTCATCTATACTGTAACCTGGAAACCGTACGTATCTAAGTTCATCTATATTATAACCTGGAAACCGTACGTATCTAAGTTCATCTATACTGTAACCTGGAAACCGTACGTATCTAAGTTAATCTATACTATAACCTGGAAACCGTACGTATCTAAGTTCATCTATACTGTAACCTGGAAACCGTACGTATCTAAGTTCATCTATACTGTAACCTGGAAACCGTACGTATCTAAGTTCATATATACTGTAACCTGGAAACCGTACGTATCTAAGTTAATCTATACTATAACCTGGAAACTGTACGTATCTAAGTTCATCTATACTATAACCTGGAAACCGTACGTATCTAAGTTCATATATACTGTAACCTGGAAACCGTACGTATCTAAGTTCATCTATATTATAACCTGGAAACCGTACGTATCTAAGTTCATCTATACTGTAACCTGGAAACCGTACGTATCTAAGTTAATCTATACTATAACCTGGAAACTGTACGTATCTAAGTTCATCTATACTATAACCTGGAAACTGTACGTATCTAAGTTCATCTATACTATAACCTGGAAACCGTACGTATCTAAGTTCATATATACTGTAACCTGGAAACCGTACGTATCTAAGTTCATCTATATTATAACCTGGAAACCGTACGTATCTAAGTTCATCTATACTGTAACCTGGAAACCGTACGTATCTAAGTTAATCTATACTATAACCTGGAAACTGTACGTATCTAAGTTCATCTATACTATAACCTGGAAACTGTACGTATCTAAGTTCATCTATACTATAACCTGGAAACCGTACGTATCTAAGTTCATCTATACTGTATCCTGGAAACCGTACGTATCTAAGTTAATCTATACTATAACCTGGAAACCGTACGTATCTAAGTTAATCTATACTATAACCTGGAAACTGTACGTATCTAAGTTCATCTATACTATAACCTGGAAACTGTACGTATCTAAGTTCATCTATACTATAACCTGGAAACCGTACGTATCTAAGTTCATATATACTGTAACCTGGAAACCGTACGTATCTAAGTTCATATATACTGTAACCTGGAAACCGTACGTATCTAAGTTCATATATACTGTAACCTGGAAACCGTACGTATCTAAGTTCATATATACTGTAACCTGGAAACCGTACGTATCTAAGTTCATATATACTGTAACCTGGAAACCGTACGTATCTAAGTTCATCTATACTATAACCTGGAAACCGTACGTATCTAAGTTCATCTATACTGTAACCTGGAAACCGTACGTATCTAAGTTCATATATACTGTAACCTGGAAACCGTACGTATCTAAGTTCATCTATACTATAACCTGGAAACCGTACGTATCTAAGTTCATCTATACTGTAACCTGGAAACCGTACGTATCTAAGTTCATATATACTGTAACCTGGAAACCGTACGTATCTAAGTTCATCTATACTATAACCTGGAAACCGTACGTATCTAAGTTCATCTATACTGTAACCTGGAAACCGTACGTATCTAAGTTCATATATACTGTAACCTGGAAACCGTACGTATCTAAGTTCATATATACTGTAACCTGGAAACCGTACGTATCTAAGTTCATATATACTGTAACCTGGAAACCGTACGTATCTAAGTTCATCTATACTATAACCTGGAAACCGTACGTATCTAAGTTCATCTATACTGTAACCTGGAAACCGTACGTATCTAAGTTCATATATACTGTAACCTGGAAACCGTACGTATCTAAGTTCATCTATACTATAACCTGGAAACCGTACGTATCTAAGTTCATCTATACTGTAACCTGGAAACCGTACGTATCTAAGTTCATATATACTGTAACCTGGAAACCGTACGTATCTAAGTTCATCTATATTATAACCTGGAAACCGTACGTATCTAAGTTCATCTATACTGTAACCTGGAAACCGTACGTATCTAAGTTCATCTATACTATAACCTGGAAACTGTACGTATCTAAGTTCATCTATACTATAACCTGGAAACCGTACGTATCTAAGTTCATATATACTGTAACCTGGAAACCGTACGTATCTAAGTTCATATATACTGTAACCTGGAAACCGTACGTATCTAAGTTCATATATACTGTAACCTGGAAACTGTACGTATCTAGTTCATATATACTGTAACCTGGAAACCGTACGTATCTAAGTTCATCTATACTGTAACCTGGAAACTGTACGTATCTAAGTTCATTTATACTGTAACCTGGAAACCGTACGTATCTAAGTTCATATATACTGTAACCTGGAAACCGTACGTATCTAAGTTCATCTATACTGTAACCTGGAAACCGTACGTATCTAAGTTCATCTATACTGTAACCTGTCATTGAGTCATGTGACCCCCCCCCCCCCTGCATGTTTTACTTTTCAAATCTAGAATTACTTTGAATTTCGATAGGTTCTGACTGCTGAGCCAGTTCATGACCAGTTTCGAGTGTGGATAACAACAGATGTACATCCTAAGTTTCCTATTACACTCCTTCAAGCTTCCATAAAGTTTACTAATGATCCTCCACAAGGCGCCAAGGCTGGCCTCAAAAGAACATACTCTGCTGTAACACAGGAACAACTAGAGATATCCAATAGGTCAGTTAACAATTATTTACACTTACATTAGGTCTACTTCTGTGAAATGTTGGAAGTATTGATTCATTTCTTCAAAACTATGGCCAAATGTGTGTTCTAAAATGCCAAAAATAAAATTTGTATGACATCTACAAACTACCTCACTCGAACGTAAGTTTTGAAAGGATTTCGAAAGAAAGATATTTCCCAGCCCTATTTCGATTAGGTAGAAAGTTATGGAAACAAAATTTCGCGTGTATTTAGTATTAGTATAATTACCGAGACGACATTATTTTTCATTATTTTTATTTTGCAATTAATTTTTCGGAAGATTTTGTTACAAATTTAGTCACACATTTAAACTATTTTTATTGATGACAGTGGATACATCCAAACTAAAAATTATCACAAGCCTATGGACGTACATCAGTATTTGTGTCCTTCAAGAGCACATCCACGTTCACAGATTCAAAACATCCCTTATGGTGTAGTTTTACGCTTGCGCAGGAATTGTAGCTTAGATTCAGATATTTTTTCTAGTCTCATAGAGTATGGTTCTGCATTTGTCGCGAGAGGCTGGGATGAGAAAATTGTGCAGTAGTCAGTACGCAGTTTCAAGCATTTAAAGTAAAAAAAGACAAGCCTAGAAAGAATAAAAAGTAACAACTCTTCTATGTACACAATAATGACCCTCTATTACCTAACCCCGAGGTGATTATTTCAAAACATTCCACAATTCTAGATGAACATTCTATGACAAAATCTTTTTGGAATAGTCATAAATTGGAAGTTGTAACTCGCCGCGCACCAACCTTAAAGAATATCCTTGCGCCATCCAGACTGAGGTGTACAAGGGAACCTTCATCTAGTGATTTTCTAGGAGTTCATAAATGGGACAATAAACAAACGTATATCGCACCACAAGTCACAATCAACAAATCGACAAATATATCACAGTAACATTAACACAATAGAAGTAGTAGGCTCTTTTATATATAGGGGATGTGTGGAGCACATATTGCGTTTCAGACTGTTCGTTATATTTATAGACTTCTCTAACTGGCCTATGACCGGGTGCCGAGGGATAATATAATTTTAGAATTGAAGCGTTTGGGGTGTGGGCGAAAACTTCTTACCGTTATTACTGGGTTATATTCGAGTACTAAATATATTTTGAAAACTGCAGTAGTTCTGTCATCCATCGGGGTTCGCCACGCCTATCGTACTCTTCTGTCTGTTTATAAATAGAAAGGTCACAATGATTATGGATGCAGTTAAAGAGGATGGGGTTTTAGGGTTTATCACTGTGCTACTGTACATGGACGATACTGTGATTTTCTCAACGAGTAGGGATAATGCGGTGTGTAAGTTAAATGCGTTAATCAAATTCTGTAATATTTCTGGAATAAAGGTGAATGAAAAGAAGTCTAAATTTTTTTGTGATAAATGGAACTAATTCTGATAAATTACCATTTGTTGTACAGAACGTTAAATTTATATTGTGCAGAAGTAGAAATAGATAACAAATTACAATGGAAGAATTATATAGATAATATATTACAATACAGGTATAGTCGAATAATTATTTGTTAACAGTCGGAGTCGAAGTTTACCCTCAAGCATTTATATGACTGTATGCAGTATTATAATGATACAGATATATAATTAGTTAAAATAAGGGGATAATATATGTAAAAAAACAATAATATATTACAATACATTATTGTTATACTATATAGTTGTTGGTCTACATAGTTTCATATTGTTTAAACATTAATTGTATTTTTAGACTGGAATGGAAGAGTTCTATCTACGGTGTTGCTTTCCTACACACCACTGTCCAGGAACGGCGTAAGTTCGGGCCATTGGGTTGGAATATTCCTTACGAATTCAATCAAGCTGATTATAACGCGACTGTCATGTTTATCCAGAATTATCTCGATGATTTAGACCCTAAGAAGGTGAGTCCGTTAAAATATATCTGTGATGGCTTGACGGCTCCACCAGTGCATCCATCTGGTATAATATGCAAAAATAAAGTACAATGAAGTTGCTGTCCCAGGGTATCTTTTACATTCTCTATACGTTATAACACTGTCTTTTACAAATAGGGAATATCTTGGGTAACAATCCGCTATATGATTGGAGAAGTCCATTATGGTGGCAGGGTTACAGATGATTACGACAAACGGTTACTCAACACCTTCGCTCGAGTCTGGTTCGGGGATCATATGTTTACAGACACCTTTAACTTCTTCAAATGTAAGACATTTCTGAAAGATTACAACCTTTTAAGTGTGACACCTAAATATATTGTAGAATCAATTATCACCTTTGTGTCAGTGGTAATGTATAAATCCTGTTATTTCAACTAGTGGCGTGCAAGCACTCGGGATATAAATATTCAATCTTCAGAACACTTCTATTAATTAATTAATATACTAATTTTTAACTTTTTAAATCACTTTGTTTCTTTAGGCCTAAAGGTCAGGTCAGGTATTCTAGGTCATTGATCAAGAAAACTTGCCACCTCCATGCAGCATAAAGGAGGTGCCACCTGTAGCTGCATAGATCCTCTTACTAGGGCAAATCTGGTCCTGTAACTAGGACCCCCTTCGTTCTGGGATAAGGACGCCCTTGGTCCTGGATTAAGAATCCATATACTTGGCTGCAGGGGTATATGGCTTGACCTGGCAGATGGTGATCTACCAATGGCTGGTCAGGAGTAGAGTGTTATCATGTCCACTCTGAGAACACTTCACTGCGACCTGCACCTGGCAGCAAGGGTACAGGGCATGACCCAGCAGATGAGCTGCAACAGCCAATGGTGGGTCATGTGCGCCAGAGTATATATGGGTGATGGGCCTCATATCTGACTCCATTGCGACACCCACCCTGTGGAATGGCAAACCAGGGTGTGGTATTTGCCCCGAGAGCTGACTCGGCACAAAAGCACCCCCCAACCCCCACTATGGATTACATTAGCAATGCGGAGGTCCGGCAACTAGAGGCCAGTGGAATGACTGGACACAATCGGCCTCACAGGCGTCAGTTAACTCCTGACCGGCTGCCTGTCTCACCCCCTTCTGGAGAGAGAGCGGCAAACAATTCATTGAGTCCCTTTCCTGATGACCTTTCTGGCCCAAACCCAGGGTCACCAGGGAGGCCAGATTGTGAGGGGGAGAGGGATTCTGGAGTTGGAGGCTACTCTCATGTTCCACCCCGACCAACAAAGCCATTGGTGAATCTGAGGCAAGTCACTAGACTAGCCCCAGTAAACACCCTAACACTCGGGTCCCCAATGCGACAAGGTGAGCTGACTGCCTTGGCAGATAAGCTTTCTCTTAGTGCAGTGGGTGTTCAAGAGCACCGAATGCAGACTGGACAGACTGATGAGGTTCTGATTAAGGACATGGGGGCGGTTGGAAACTCGCCCTCGCATCAGCAGATGATAGTGGCAATGGTGGAATTGGTCTATTGATGAATCCAACTGCACATGCAGCATTGGACAAAATAGACCAAATCTCTAACCGCATCATCCGTTGCCACTTCTCATGTTCTGGAAGACTGGCTAAGAAATTTCCTAAGGTGGTTCTGATTGTGTGCTACTCTCCAACCAGTTCCTGAAACAGTTCCTGTTCCAGCCGATCGCCTCAATGGTTGGAAGGCCCACTTTGAAAAGCTCCTCAATAATGACATGGTATTGACTAATAACTTTATAGAAGTAAAAGTGTCTGAGTCTGTACTCCCAGATATTCCCATTGGTGGTATCTCCTTTGCAGAAGTGAAGGCTGCTGCAAAGAGCATTACGACCAATCGTGCCAGTGGAGTAGATGGTGTTCCCCCTGAGGTCTTTATAATACCTGAGTGTTTAAAGCTCATCTATCCCATCATAGTAGACATGTACCGAACAACAAGAGTCCCACAAGAAATGAAAACAAATAAGTTGGTGCCAGTTCCAAGAAGGGCAACGGAACACTCTATGGTTCTTTTCGGGGAATCTCATTGATCTCGATTGCTGCAAAGCTATACAATAGAATTCTATTAAATCGCATCAGGGATCCCATTGAGAGACTGCTCCGTGGAAATCAGAATGGGTTCCGTAAAGGTCGTGGGACTATAGAGCCAATTTTGGCACTTAGAAGGATAATTGAAGAGTTATGAAAAAAGAAAGACAGGCATCTGGCTGTTATCTTTGTTGACTTCTTCAGTCTCTCGCTCACGTATGTTCAGCATACTTTCATTATATTGGATTCCTGATGAAATTATTGCAGCAATCAGATCAGTATACGATGGTTCGACAACATTTGTGTCTACTGTTGACGGTGACACAGAACCATTTGAAGTGTTATGGGGCGTCCTCCAGGGCGACACACTTGCACCATTCTTGTTCATAATTGTTGTTGACTATGTTCTACGCATGTCCTTAGATCATCATAATGATGATGGGGTGATGATAACTCCACCTACTGGCTCCAGAAGTCGAGGAAATCCTGCCAAGTACCTAACTGATCTAGACTTTGCTGATGACTTAGGAGTACTCTCAGAATCACTAGAGGGAGCCCAACGGTTCCTCAGCTCATTAGAACATGCTGCTTCTAGTGTTGGTCTTTTTATTAACTCCAGAAAGACCACAATTTTGACGGTTAACTTTGAAAGTTCTCAGCAAGTCTCTGATCGGATGAGCATAAGCTCAAAGGATGGTATGCTTGAGCATGTGGACGACTTCTGTTACCTGGGATCATGGATCCGGAAGTCAGGTGAGGAGTACCAGTACTCCTCTATGGGAGTCCATGCTGGGCTCTAACTGCTGAGGACACCAAATCTCTGGATGGCACATTCACAAGAATGCTACGCCGGGTTCATTGTGTCAAGTACAATGCACACATCTCCAACCAGATACTATATAACATTGGAGGTGTCTCATTGGTTCCCCCAAGCTTGACACTAGAACAAAATCGCCTCCGCTTTGCAGGACATTGCTTCCGCCGTGAGGACCAGCCAGTGCATAATCTTGCACTTTGGCAGCCTCATGGAGTGAATAAGCATGGTGGACAGCCCATGACTTTCCTGAGACGCATCTTAAAGGACACTGGCCTTGAAGATGCGGATGATCTAGCAAATGTCATGGGTGATAGGGAGTTGTGGCGGTGCAATTTTGTCGATAAGCCGGCACAGCATTCCTAAAAATGCAGCTGCAATGCAGCATGCCGATCCTAGTAGTAGTCCTTTGGGCCTGACAATGATCCAATTTTCTAAAACTTTTTAGAGTTGTATGTAGGAAATATTTGTTCTAGGTAATGTCAACTATATTCCATTACTACACAACACAGACAGATACCATCAGCTGAAACTAAGATACTAAAATATATATATTCACATTCGCCCATACCTTGACTGAGGAGGCTATCTATGGCACTTTTCGTTATTTCATTTCTTGCAAAAACAAATGACTGTATTTTTCTGAAAATTGCTTTATACAGCCATTCAGACCATACACTACCGGGAAACTGGGACATCACGATGCATTTTTCCTCCTGAAGAACTGTATGGCAATGCCTAAACTCACGTATATACTGCGTAGTTCACCCACCTTCCATCGCCCTGACCTCCTAGATCAGCTTGAGTCTGAACTAAAAGATCGACTGGAGGAAATCACCAACGTAAAAATGTCTCCAGACTCTTGGGATCAGGCAACCCTCACCTGTCGGTTAGGAGGGCCACTTGTATCCCGCACTGCACCAGCCGCATTCCTTGCATCACTAAACAAGAATAGGGACCTATATCATCTAAAATAATATATATATAATATAGGGACCTATATTATCTTCTTGTAAAAGCCTTCTACCTGTTCCCGCACTTCCTGAAGAACCATCCAGTCAGCGGAATTGGATAGAGCCCATCCTCCTGCGACATCGGGTTTAAAACCCCTTCCAGCGATCTGACCTTACCTCTCTTTCTCGCCTTAAAGGGTGCAAGGCACCAGGATCTTGCGATTGCCTGAATGCTTTGCCATCTGCTACACTTGGCACTTGACACTTGTATTTTAGGATATTTAGGTTTATATCATATTATATTATACGTATCAGGTCATGTTACGGGTCATGTCAGGTATTCTAGGTCATTGATCAAGAAAACTTGCCAAACTTGCCAAGTCATTCGCACGAGTTACTCGGTCGTTCGCACGCGTTAGTTAAGTCGTTCGCACGACTTAGTATGTCGTTCGCACGACTTAGTATGTCGTTCGCACGAGTTAGTTAAGTTGTTCGCACGACTTAGTATGTCGTTCGCATGAGTTAGTTAAGTCGTTCGCACGACTTAGTATGTCGTTCGCACGACTTAGTAAGTCGTTCGCACGAATTAGTATGTCGTTTGCACGAGTTAGTTAAGTCGTTCGCACGACTTAGTAAGTCGTTCGCACGACTTAGTTGAAGTCGTTCGCACGACTTAGTAAGTCGTTTGCACGAGTTAGTTAAGTCGTTCGCACGACTTACTAAGTCGTTCGCACGACATAGTAAGTCGTTCGCACGAGTTAGCGAAAAAAAAAATATTTTTTTCTCATTTCCCTTTAGGGGCTCCGTAAAAGTTACACCAGATACCAGTTTAAATATTATATTATTACGGTATTACTATATTATTATGCCAGAATGTTGGAATACCGGACAGCCAGAAGCCTACCGCAGTACCGGTACCCGGTACTGAAATTTAACGCAATAATTTTTATTGTCCGTTTAAATCCTTTTTTTGTCCTTTTTTTTTATTTTTTATGTCCTCCAAAAGTCTAATGTTAGGTTCCATGCTACCGGTTTCTCTACTGCTGTTCTCTCAGGCTATCAGTACCGGTATTAGTATATATTGCACTATTTTGCTGTATTGTATGTACAGATGTAGGTATAAAGCAGGTATTTACCTACTGTGTAGCCTACCATTTAAGTACGGTAATGGTAGGCCTACCGGTTGTGCTAATAAATTTTAAATAATTGATAGGCCAAACTGGATTGCAGGATTGTGGAAAATGTGGATATACCTTTCACATAATTTAGGCCTATTACTGTATTAGTTTTATAATCAATAATGGATCATGACTACTGTCTGAGTAGTGTTACGGATAACCTGTGACTAGTAAAGTGACTGTTTATTGTTTTGGTTAGAAAATCCGGCCTTAACCTGCACTTTTCCCTCAATTATTTAAGTGATCGTTTATTGTTTTGGTTAGAAAATCCCGCCTCTGTAACCTGCTCCTTTCCCTCAATTGGTAATGTTATCGTTTATTGTTTTGTTTAGAAAATCCCGCCTGTGTAACCTGCTCCTTTCTCTCAATTGGTAATGTTATCGTTTATTGTTTTGGTTAGAAAATCCCGTCTCTGTAACCTGCTCCTTTCCCTCAATTAGTTAAATGATCGTTTATTGTTTTGGTTAAAAAATTCCGCCTCTGTAACCTGCCCCTTTCCCTCAATTAGTTAAATGATAGTTTATTGTTTTGGTTAGAAAGGCCCGCCTCTGTAACCTGCCCCTTTCCCTCAATTAGTTAAATGATCGTTTATTGTTTTGGTTAGAAAATCCCGCCTCTGTAACCTGCTCCTTTCCCTCAATTAGTTAAGTGATCGTTTATTGTTTTGGTTAGAAAATTCCGCCTCTGTAACCTGTCCCTTTCCCTCAATTAGTTAAATGATCGTTTATTGTTTTGGTTAGAAAATCCCGCCTCTGTAACCTGCTCCTTTCCCTCAATAAGTTAAGTGATCGTTTATTGTTTTGGTTAGAAAATCCCGCCTCTGTAACCTGCTCCTTTCCCTCAATTAGTTAAGTGATTGTTTATTGTTTTGGTTAGTAAATCCCGTCTCTGTAACCTGCTCCTTTCCCTGATTTGGTAAAGTGACTGTTTATTGTTTTGGTTAGAAAACTCGGCCTTAACCTGCTCCCTTCCTTCATTTGGTAAAGTGACTGTTTATTGTTTTGGTTAGAAAACTCGGCCTTAACCTGCTCCTTTCCATCAATTGGTAATTGTTTTGGCTATAAAATGAGTGTTTTGCTAAGTCATGTGGTAATCGATTATCGACAACAACCACAAACTATTCAATATAGAGTCCTTTTACCACAGGCGCATATGGAAATCTATCTCATAGTCTATAAATCATGGAATCATGGAATGTTTTGGCACAGGCATAGTGAAATCAACTGTCTGACAGTCCAGAAATCAGCAGTCTGACAGTTTGAAGAAATACATACATAAAAAGTCATTAAAAGGACAATAAAAGTCATTAAAAGGACAACAAAAGTCATTATGCATAATTCGTAAAAAAAAAAATGACAAAAAAAGTCAAATAAAAGGACATAAAAAATCACTGCCAAAAAAAAAGGACAAAAAAAGTCAAATAAAAGGACATAAAAAAATCACTGCCAAAAAAAAGGACAAAAAAAGTCAAATAAAAGGACATAAAAAATCACTGCCGAAATTTAATTGTAATTGAGAATCAACAGTCAGATGTATAGACCTACCGGAACTCTGAATAGACTGGACAGTGGAGGCCTCCAAACAGGATAGAGGAGGCCTCCAAACAGGATAGAGGAGGCCCCCAAACAGGATAGAGGAGGCCCCCAAACAGGATAGAGGAGGCCTCCAAACAGGATAGAGGTGGCCTCCAAACAGGATAGAGGAGGCCCCCAAACAGGATAGAGGAGGCCTCCAAACAGGATAGAGGAGGCCTCCAAACAGGATAGAGGAGGCCTCCAAACAGGATAGAGGAGGCCTCCAAACAGGATAGAGGAGGCCCCCAAACAGGATAGAGGAGGCCCCCAAACAGGATAGAGGAGGCCCCCAAACAGGATAGAGGAGGCCCCCAAACAGGATAGAGGAGGCCCCCAAACAGGATAGAGGAGGCCCCCAAACAGGATAGAGGAGGCCTCCAAACAGGATAGAGGAGGCCTCCAAACAGGATAGAGGAGGCCTCCAAACAGGATAGAGGAGGCCTCCAAACAGGATAGAGGAGGCCTCCAAACAGGATAGAGGAGGCCCCCAAACAGGATAGAGGAGGCCCCCAAACAGGATAGAGGAGGCCCCCAAACAGGATAGAGGAGGCCCCCAAACAGGATAGAGGAGGCCTCCAAACAGGATAGAGGAGGCCTCCAAACAGGATAGAGGAGGCCTCCAAACAGGATAGAGGAGGCCTCCAAACAGGATAGAGGAGGCCCCCAAACAGGATAGAGGAGGCCTCCAAACAGGATAGAGGAGGCCTCCAAACAGGATAGAGGAGGCCTCCAAACAGGATAGAGGAGGCCCCCAAACAGGATAGAGGAGGCCTCCAAACAGGATAGAGGAGGCCCCCAAACAGGATAGAGGAGGCCCCCAAACAGGATAGAGGAGGCCCCCAAACAGGATAGAGGAGGCCCCCAAACAGGATAGAGGAGGCCTCCAAACAGGATAGAGGAGGCCTCCAAACAGGATAGAGGAGGCCTCCAAACAGGATAGAGGAGGCCTCCAAACAGGATAGAGGAGGCCTCCAAACAGGATAGAGGAGGCCCCCAAACAGGATAGAGGAGGCCCCCAAACAGGATAGAGGAGGCCCCCAAACAGGATAGAGGAGGCCCCCAAACAGGATAGAGGAGGCCTCCAAACAGGATAGAGGAGGCCTCCAAACAGGATAGAGGAGGCCTCCAAACAGGATAGAGGAGGCCTCCAAACAGGATAGAGGAGGCCCCCAAACAGGATAGAGGAGGCCTCCAAACAGGATAGAGGAGGCCTCCAAACAGGATAGAGGAGGCCTCCAAACAGGATAGAGGAGGCCTCCAAACAGGATAGAGGAGGCCTCCAAACAGGATAGAGGAGGCCCCCAAACAGGATAGAGGAGGCCCCCAAACAGGATAGAGGAGGCCCCCAAACAGGATAGAGGAGGCCCCCAAACAGGATAGAGGAGGCCTCCAAACAGGATAGAGGAGGCCTCCAAACAGGATAGAGGAGGCCTCCAAACAGGATAGAGGAGGCCTCCAAACAGGATAGAGGAGGCCCCCAAACAGGATAGAGGAGGCCTCCAAACAGGATAGAGGAGGCCTCCAAACAGGATAGAGGAGGCCTCCAAACAGGATAGAGGAGGCCCCCAAACAGGATAGAGGAGGCCTCCAAACAGGATAGAGGAGGCCCCCAAACAGGATAGAGGAGGCCCCCAAACAGGATAGAGGAGGGCCCCAAACAGGATAGAGGAGGCCCCCAAACAGGATAGAGGAGGCCCCCAAACAGGATAGAGGAGGCCCCCAAACAGGATAGAGGAGGCCCCCAAACAGGATAGAGGAGGCCTCCAAACAGGATAGAGGAGGCCTCCAAACAGGATAGAGGAGGCCTCCAAACAGGATAGAGGAGGCCTCCAAACAGGATAGAGGAGGCCTCCAAACAGGATAGAGGAGGCCCCCAAACAGGATAGAGGAGGGCCCCAAACAGGATAGAGGAGGCCCCCAAACAGGATAGAGGAGGCCCCCAAACAGGATAGAGGAGGCCTCCAAACAGGATAGAGGAGGCCTCCAAACAGGATAGAGGAGGCCTCCAAACAGGATAGAGGAGGCCTCCAAACAGGATAGAGGAGGCCTCCAAACAGGATAGAGGAGGCCTCCAAACAGGATAGAGGAGGCCCCCAAACAGGATAGAGGAGGCCCCCAAACAGGATAGAGGAGGGCCCCAAACAGGATAGAGGAGGCCCCCAAACAGGATAGAGGAGGCCCCCAAACAGGATAGAGGAGGCCCCCAAACAGGATAGAGGAGGCCCCCAAACAGGATAGAGGAGGCCTCCAAACAGGATAGAGGAGGCCTCCAAACAGGATAGAGGAGGCCTCCAAACAGGATAGAGGAGGCCTCCAAACAGGATAGAGGAGGCCTCCAAACAGGATAGAGGAGGCCCCCAAACAGGATAGAGGAGGGCCCCAAACAGGATAGAGGAGGCCCCCAAACAGGATAGAGGAGGCCCCCAAACAGGATAGAGGAGGCCCCCAAACAGGATAGAGGAGGCCCCCAAACAGGATAGAGGAGGCCTCCAAACAGGATAGAGGAGGCCTCCAAACAGGATAGAGGAGGCCTCCAAACAGGATAGAGGAGGCCTCCAAACAGGATAGAGGAGGCCCCCAAACAGGATAGAGGAGGCCTCCAAACAGGATAGAGGAGGCCCCCAAACAGGATAGAGGAGGCCTCCAAACAGGATAGAGGAGGCCCCCAAACAGGATAGAGGAGGCCCCCAAACAGGATAAAGGAGGCCCCCAAACAGGATAGAGGAGGCCCCCAAACAGGATAGAGGAGGCCCCCAAACAGGATAGAGGAGGCCTCCAAACAGGATAGAGGAGGCCCCCAAACAGGATAGAGGAGGCCCCCAAACAGGATAGAGGAGGCCCCCAAACAGGATAGAGGAGGCCCCCAAACAGGATAGAGGAGGCCCCCAAACAGGATAGAGGAGGCCTCCAAACAGGATAGAGGAGGCCTCCAAACAGGATAGAGGAGGCCTCCAAACAGGATAGAGGAGGCCTCCAAACAGGATAGAGGAGGCCTCCAAACAGGATAGAGGAGGCCTCCAAACAGGATAGAGGAGGCCTCCAAACAGGATAGAGGAGGCCCCCAAACAGGATAGAGGAGGCCTCCAAACAGGATAGAGGAGGCCTCCAAACAGGATAGAGGAGGCCTCCAAACAGGATAGAGGAGGCCTCCAAACAGGATAGAGGAGGCCTCCAAACAGGATAGAGGAGGCCTCCAAACAGGATAGAGGAGGCCCCCAAACAGGATAGAGGAGGCCTCCAAACAGGATAGAGGAGGCCCCCAAACAGGATAGAGGAGGCCTCCAAACAGGATAGAGGAGGCCCCCAAACAGGATAGAGGAGGCCTCCAAACAGGATAGAGGAGGCCTCCAAACAGGATAGAGGAGGCCTCCAAACAGGATAGAGGAGGCCCCCAAACAGGATAGAGGAGGCCTCCAAACAGGATAGAGGAGGCCCCCAAACAGGATAGAGGAGGCCTCCAAACAGGATAGAGGAGGCCTCCAAACAGGATAGAGGAGGCCCCCAAACAGGATAGAGGAGGCCTCCAAACAGGATAGAGGAGGCCTCCAAACAGGATAGAGCCCATAATGGAGAAGTTTCGTTTAGTCTACTGTACAGGCCAGAATTAAGAGTTGAAATAAGATTTGGTACATATTTCAGGCAAGAAGTGCCTAAAATATGCCTATAAAATCTTATAGACCCCCTGACCAACAGGGTCGTAGCCCACCCAGGGTGTTGAGACTAAGGTGAGGGATGTTCCTAGTGAGTATGGACGAATTTCGTTTAATTCTAGTTGAGATTTATCGAGTTTCAGTTTCGGCCAATCAGAGCCTCCTTCTCCTATTTGCATTCGTAGACCACTCGCCCCTTGGGTCTGAAATTTTGCGAGTGTCCTTACATTTGGCCTTTGTATCTATTGTGAAAAAATTAGGAAAATTGTTATAGTTAGAGCCGTTTTATATTTGATCACTCACTCACTCACTCACCCACTCATTGTCAACAATGTTTTATTTTTAGGATTCCTTACAGAAAGTAACCTGGCGGTTGTTATTTAAGTCAGCAGTACAGGGTTGGAATGCTATTTTTTAACTAATAGCCTTTCTCGTGTGTTTTACTTATAATTTATGGTTGGGGGCTCCCTTTAATAAAGGTTGTATGATCAACCCCTTTAATAAAGGTTGTATGATCAACCAACCTTCTTGTTCAATAATATTGTTCCAATTGCTGATTGATTTTGTAGGTCCACATTGCAATACAAATAAATGAATACAATATTTAATATAGTTAGTTGAATGAATTTTATTGTTTCCAATCTGTAGCTTACGAGATTCCAAAAGTAAAGACAGTGGATGAGTACCGGGCATACATTGACAATTTACCTAATGTAGATTCACCTCAAGTATTTGGTCTCCATCCCAATGCCGACATCACATATCAAACCAACTTTTCTACCCAGGTGAGGTCAAAAGTCAAAACAAAAATTAATCTACGAAATGCACTCATTGCTTATTAATTAATTGTACTTGTTATTTTTATTATTAGGAATAAAAAAAACAATTATAACAGTTTCCAAAAGTAGCTGCAAGAGGTGGTACTTTAGGAAACCGTTATCATTGTTTTTATTTATGCAACTGTAAATAATTATAATGTCATAAATGCTTTTTCTACTTTTTAATATTAAATCCATATCCGTATACATGGTTGAAATTATTTGGAATAGTTCTGTGAATTACTGTATCCTATTTAACCATTTTTTTTTTATTATTTCCTTTTAAAACATAAACAAATCGTTATTTTCCACTTTTACAACCATTTTTGTTTCTAGCCATTTTTTATCCCACTTAATGCAATTCATATTCTATCTCATTTCTTTAATTTATGATTAGGACCGGACAGTATTTTATTTAATGTAACTTAACCTGCATTGTGCATGGATTTACCGGTATATCTGTACGTTCACGTGGCTCGACCTAGTAGTAGTACTAGTAGCAGAAAACTGTCTTCAGTAAAAAAAAAAAATAATAATAATAGCGGTAAAATGTGTGAAATTGTATAATTAATCAGAATTTGATATTTATTTCCGATTTCAGTGCCTCGCCACAATTGTAAACATCCAACCCAAAGACTCTGGTGGTGGCGGTGGAGAGACCAGAGAAAGTGTTGTATTCAAATTGTCCACAGAGATGCAAGAAAAACTACCAGCCGACTTCATCTCTTTCGAGGTTCGTACAGTTTATTTAAATTAAAGACGGCGTCAAGACGCCGTGAAGGAACCGAAAACATTATTACCAAACCGAAACTAATATTTTTACAGGCCATAAGCCACCGACTATTTTTACAGGATATCAACTCTAAACAAATTTCTAATCTGAGCGCCTGTTTACGAATTTGGGTTTCCAGTTACGAATTTGAGTACCTGGTTATGAATGTGTTTTTCCGAGTTACGAATCAATGTGTTTGGTTACAAATATGAGCACCTTGTCAAGAAGTGATGTCCCTGATTACAATTTGTTACCAATGGTTTCAGATCTGAGCACGAGCACCCAGTTTCAAATCTGTGTTCCACGTTAATTCAACGACCCAGTTACAAATCTAAGTAGCCTGTAACAAATCCAAGAACACAGTATAAAATCTGTTACAAATTTGAGCGTCAGACTGTCAGTTAACTTTTTATCTGCCAGCACTACTTATACTAATACTGTAATACTGTATCTTGAGCATATGTAATGAAAAATTGCTTCAAAATAGTGAACAAAGTTAGTTAGCAAATTAACATAGCAGAGTGAGTAACCTTGTAAATCTTCTCATAGGATTCATTGGGAAGAGCTTTCAGCTGAGGCTGTAATAGTAAGAGAGGTTGTTGGACAAAAGATTTATAAATAAAACAATTATTATTAGATGAGAGTACTACTACTACTACTACTAGGTCGAGCGAACTCGGACAGTGGAAATGAGATCCTTCCAGGCTTCCCGATTCTCCATAGTTGTCGCAATTTCGTTTCTCCCAAGTTCAGTATCCCTTTCAAGTTGATCTATATATGTTATGGCAGGTCGTCCACGACTACGCTTTCCATGAGTTGGTTGCCAGAGAAGTAGATCTGGTATGACCTCGTCTTTACTTCGCCAGCAGTGCCCACTGAATCTTAATCTGCGTTCACGGAGGGTGGTTGATACAGGTGGTATTGTACCATAAAGCTCGGCGTTTGTCATGTGTTGTCTCCAGCTGATGTTTAGGGCTGCCCTTAGTAGTCTTGTGTAGCAACCATCAACTCGTTGTTCAAGTGATTTAGTCAGTGTCCAGGTCTCACCCCCGTATAAAAATACACTTTCCACTGTGGCTCGAAAGAACTTAGTCTTCAGGTGCCTGGAGAGATCTGATTTCCAGATGGTATCCATTTTTGATAGAGCTACCCAAGCCTTTGCTTTCCTAACTTCTATGTCCTTTTTGCTACTCTCTATCCTTGATCCTAGGTACGAATCCCAGATCTTCACCCTTTGTGGCCGTCCTCATTGCGTAATCCAGCACAATTACAAATAGTAATGGTGCTAATGTGTCACCTTGCAGTACGCCAGCCAGGATTGAAAAAAACTCAGTTTCACCATCTGGTGAGAGTACCTGCGCTTCTGTGTCACAATATAACAATCCAATGCCAGCAACAATTACTTCTGGTATTCCATAAGCTCTTAGGATTTCAAGCATTTTACCTCTATGGATGGAGTCGAATGCCTTCTTGAAGTCCACAAAAGTCATGACTGCGGGGAGATTCTTCGACTTAATTCCTTCAATCAGTCTCCGTAGTGCAAGTATCTGGGCTATTGTTGATCTACTTGGTCGAAATCCGTTTTGGCTATTACGCAGTAGTTTCTCTATGTGAGGCCTAATCCTATATAGAATCATTTTATTGTATATTTTGGCAGCTACCACAAGCAGACAGATCCCACGATAGTTTGTTGGTATGCCGAGGTCTCCTTTCTTGGGGAGAGGCTTTATTTGACCTTTAGTCCAAATTGGTGGTGGCTTTTCCCCTTTTAACATCCGGTTGCAAATATTCAATAATGGTCTGTTTAGCACTCCGGTTTTCCATACCTCCGCTGGGATTTCATCTAATCCACTCGCTTTATTATTGGACATGCTTTTAATGCTTCTTTGGAGTTCGGCAGGTGTGAAGTCCCCTGTTTCTATAGGTAGTGTCTTGTCATATATTTTCCTTGTAGGGCTGACCTCGATGTTTGGTGGCTGCCCAAGCAAGTTGCTGAAGTGATTTTTCCACTTCCCAACACATTCTTCAGGACTATCGGCTTTGAGGCGCCCCTTTGCACAACTTTTCCGACCAGATACCTAATTTACAGTTTGCCAGGTAAGTCTTTACTTCGCCAGCAGTGCCCACTGAATCTTAATCTGCGTCCACGGTTGTACCATAATGCTCGGCGTTTGTCATGTGTTGTCTCCAGCTGATGTTTAGGGCTGCCCTTAGTAGTCTTGTGTGGCAACCATCTACTACTAGGATCGGCATGCTGCATTGCAGCTGCATTTTTAAGAATGCTGTGCCGGCTTGTCGACAAAATGGCGCCACCACAACTCCGAATCACACATGACATTTGCTAGATCATTCGCATCTTCAAGGCCAATGTCCTTTAAGATTCCTCTCAAGAAAGTCATGGCCTGTCCACCATGCTTATTCACTCCATGAGGCTGCCAAAGCACAAGATAATGCACTGGCTGGTCCTCACGGCGAAAGCAATGTCCTGCAAAGCGGAGGCGATTTTGTTCGAGTGTCAAGCTTAGGGGAACCAATGAGACACCTCCAATGTTATATAGTGTCTGGTTGGAGATGTGTGCATTGTACTTGACACAATGAACCCGGCGTAGCATTCTTGTGAATGTGCCATCCAGAGATTTGGTGTCCTCAGCAGTTAGAGACCAGCATGGACTCCCATAGAGGAGTACTGGAACTACTGCCGCTCTAAATAATCGGACCTTAAGTTTCTGATTAATTCTCTGTGACTTCCAAATCCTGGAAAGCCTATTCAAGGCTGCCAATGCCTTTCCCTTACGTATTCGAAGGTCCTCACCTGACTTCCGGATCCATGATCCCAGGTAACAGAAGTCATCCACATGCCCAAGCTTACCATCCTTTGAGCTTACATTTCAAAATATAATATTATCCTATGGAGAATCATATATGGCTTATTAAACATACAGCGCGTGGTCATTTAGTAATGGCACCCTCTCCCTCTCTCCTTCGGGTTGTTCATTTAGTAATGGCACCCCCTCCCTCTCTCCTTCGGATTGTTCATTTAGTAATGGCACCCTCTCCCTCTCTCCTTCGGGTTGTTCATTTAGTAATGGCACCCTCTCCCTCTCTCCTTCGGGTTGTACATTTAGTAATGGCACCCTCTCCCTCTCTCCTTCGGGTTGTTCATTTAGTAATGGCACCCTCTCCCTCTCTCCTTCGGGTAGTTCATTTAGTAATGGCACCCTCTCCCTCTCTCCTACGGATTGTTCATTTAGTAATGGCACCCTCTCCCTCTCTCCTACGGATTGTTCATTTAGTAATGGCACCCTCTCCCTCTCTCCTTCGGGTTGTTCATTTAGTAATGGCACCCTCTCCCTCTCTCCTTCGGGTAGTTCATTTAGTAATGGCACCCTCTCCCTCTCTCCTAAGGATTGTTCATTTAGTAATGGCACCCCCTCCCTCTCTCCTTCGGGTAGTTCATTTAGTAATAGCACCCTCTCCCTCTCTCCTTCGGGTTGTTCATTTAGTAATGGCACCCTCTCCCTCTCTCCTTCGGGTTGTTCATTTAGTAATGGCACCCTCTCCCTCTCTCCTTCGGGTTGTTCATTTAGTAATGGCACCCTCTCCCTCTCTCCTACGGATTGTTCATTTAGTAATGGCACCCCCTCCCTCTCTCCTTCGGGTAGTTCATTTAGTAATGGCACCCTCTCCCTCTCTCCTTCGGGTAGTTCATTTAGTAATGGCACCCTCTCCCTCTCTCCTTCGGGTTGTTCATTTAGTAATGGCACCCTCTCCCTCTCTCCTACGGATTGTTCATTTAGTAATGGCACCCCCTCCCTCTATCCTTCGGGTAGTTCATTTAGTAATGGCACCCTCTCCCTCTCTCCTACGGATTGTTCATTTAGTAATGGCACCCCCTCCCTCTCTCCTTCGGGTTGTTCATTTAGTAATGGCACCCTCTCCCTCTCTCCTTCGAGTAGTTCATTTAGTAATGGCACCCTCTCCCTCTCTCCTACGGATTGTTCATTTAGTAATGGCACCCTCTCCCTCTCTCCTTCGGGTTGTTCATTTAGTAATGGCACCCCCTCCCTCTCTCCTTCGGGTTGTTCATTTAGTAATGGCACCCCCTCCCTCTCTCCTTCGGGTTGTTCATTTAGTAATGGCACCCTCTCCCTCTCTCCTTCGGGTAGTTCATTTAGTAATGGCACCCCCTCCCTCTCTCCTTCGGGTAGTTCATTTAGTAATGGCACCCTCTCCCTCTCTCCTACGGATTGTTCATTTAGTAATGGCACCCTCTCCCTCTCTCCTTCGGGTTGTTCATTTAGTAATGGCACCCCCTCCCTCTCTCCTTCGGGTTGTTCATTTAGTAATGGCACCCTCTCCCTCTCTCCTTCGGGTTGTTCATTTAGTAATGGCACCCTCTCCCTCTCTCCTACGGATTGTTCATTTAGTAATGGCACCCCCTCCCTCTCTCCTTCGGGTAGTTCATTTAGTAATGGCACCCCCTCCCTCTCTCCTTCGGGTTGTTCATTTAGTAATGGCACCCTCTCCCTCTCTCCTTCGGGTTGTTCATTTAGTAATGGCACCCTCTCCCTCTCTCCTTCGGGTTGTTCATTTAGTAATGGCACCCTCTCCCTCTCTCCTTCGGGTAGTTCATTTAGTAATGGCACCCTCTCCCTCTCTCCTACGGATTGTTCATTTAGTAATGGCACCCTTTCCCTCTCTCCTTCGGGTTGTTCATTTAGTAATGGCACCCTCTCCCTCTCTCCTTCGGGTAGTTCATTTAGTAATGGCACCCTCTCCCTCTCTCCTTCGGGTAGTTCATTTAGTAATGGCACCCTCTCCCTCTCTCCTTCGGGTAGTTCATTTAGTAATGGCACCCTCTCCCTCTCTCCTACGGATTGTTCATTTAGTAATGGCACCCCCTCCCTCTCTCCTTCGGGTAGTTCATTTAGTAATGGCACCCTCTCCCTCTCTCCTTCGGGTAGTTCATTTAGTAATGGCACCCTCTCCCTCTCTCCTTCGGGTAGTTCATTTAGTAATGGCACCCTCTCCCTCTCTCCTTCGGGTAGTTCATTTAGTAATGGCACCCTCTCCCTCTCTCCTACGGATTGTTCATTTAGTAATGGCACCCTCTCCCTCTCTCCTACGGATTGTTCATTTAGTAATGGCACCCCCTCCCTCTATCCTTCGGGTAGTTCATTTAGTAATGGCACCCTCTCCCTCTCTCCTTCGGGTTGTTCATTTAGTAATGGCACCCTCTCCCTCTCTCCTTTGGGTAGTTCATTTAGTAGTGGCACCCTCTCCCTCTCTCCTACGGATTGTTCATTTAGTAATGGCACCCTCTCCCTCTCTCCTTCGGATTGTTCATTTAGTAATGGCACCCTCTCCCTCTCTCCTTCGGGTTGTTCATTTAGTAATGCACCCTCTCCCTCTCTCCTACGGATTGTTCATTTAGTAATGGCACCCTCTCCCTCTCTCCTTCGGATTGTTCATTTAGTAATGGCACCCTCTCCCTCTCTCCTTCGGGTAGTTCATTTAGTAATGGCACCCTCTCCCTCTCTCCTTCGGGTTGTTCATTTAGTAATGGCACCCTCTCCCTCTCTCCTTCGGGTTGTTCATTTAGTAATGGCACCCTCTCCCTCTCTCCTTCGGGTAGTTCATTTAGTAATGGCACCCTCTCCCTCTCTCCTTCGGGTAGTTCATTTCGTAATGGCACCCTCTCCCTCTCTCCTTCGGGTTGTTCATTTAGTAATGGCACCCTCTCCCTCTCTCCTTCGGATTGTTCATTTAGTAATGGCACCCTCTCCCTCTCTCCTTCGGGTTGTTCATTTAGTAATGGCACCCTCTCCCTCTCTCCTTCGGGTAGTTCATTTAGTAATGGCACCCTCTCCCTCTCTCCTTCGGGTTGTTCATTTAGTAATGGCACCCCCTCCCTCTCTCCTTCGGGTTGTTCATTTAGTAATGGCACCCCCTCCCTCTCTCCTTCGGGTAGTTCATTTAGTAATGGCACCCTCTCCCTCTCTCCTTCGGGTAGTTCATTTAGTAATGGCACCCTCTCCCTCTCTCCTTCGGGTTGTTCATTTAGTAATGGCACCCTCTCCCTCTCTCCTTCGGGTTGTTCATTTAGTAATGGCACCCTCTCCCTCTCTCCTACGGATTGTTCATTTAGTAATGGCACCCTCTCCCTCTCTCCTTCGGGTAGTTCATTTAGTAATGGCACCCTCTCCCTCTCTCCTTCGGGTAGTTCATTTAGTAATGGCACCCTCTCCCTCTCTCCTTCGGGTAGTTCATTTAGTAATGGCACCCTCTCCCCCTCTCCTTCGGGTTGTTCATTTAGTAATGGCACCCTCTCCCTCTCTCCTACGGATTGTTCATTTAGTAATGGCACCCTCTCCCTCTCTCCTTCGGGTTGACCTTATTAATTAAATTTCCATTTTAGATTAAAGATAGACTAAAGAAGATGGGCGCTCTGCAACCAATGAATATATTTCTACGCCAGGAGTTAGACCGGATGCAAAGGATCATAACAGTTGTTAGAAACGATCTTAAAGATCTCAAATTAGCTATTGAGGGAACTATTATAATGAATGATGATCTCAGAGATGCGTTGGACAACATGTATGATGCTAGAGTTCCAAACACATGGAAGAAGGCTAGTCCTAATAATTCTATATTATAGTTTCGGTTTAATAAAATTGTCAACCTCTTCATTCATTGTCAACCTCCTTATTTATTGTCAACCTCCTTATTCATTGTCAACCTCCTTATTCATTGTCAACCTCCTTATTCATTGTCAACCTCCTTATTTATTGTCAACCTCCTTATTCATTGTCAACCTCCTTATTCATTGTCAACCTCCTTATTCATTGTCAACCTCCTTATTCATTGTCAACCTCCTCATTCATTGTCAACCTCCTCATTCATTGTCAACCTCCTTATTCATTGTCAACCTCCTTATTCATTGTCAACCTCCTTATTCATTGTCAACCTCCTCATTCATTGTCAACCTCCTCATTCATTGTCAACCTCCTTATTCATTGTCAACCTCCTTATTCATTGTCAACCTCCTTATTCATTGTCAACCTCCTTATTCATTGTCAACCTCCTTATTCATTGTCAACCTCCTTATTCATTGTCAACCTCCTTATTCATTGTCAACCTCCTTATTCATTGTCAACCTCCTTATTCATTGTCAACCTCCTTATTCATTGTCAACCTCCTTATTCATTGTCAACCTCCTCATTCATTGTCAACCTCCTCATTCATTGTCAACCTCCTCATTCATTGTCAACCTCCTTATTTATTGTCAACCTCCTTATTTATTGTCAACCTCCTTATTCATTGTCAACCTCCTTATTCATTGTCAACCTCCTTATTCATTGTCAACCTCCTTATTTATTGTCAACCTCCTTATTCATTGTCAACCTCCTTATTCATTGTCAACCTCCTTATTCATTGTCAACCTCCTTATTCATTGTCAACCTCCTTATTCATTGTCAACCTCCTCATTCATTGTCAACCTCCTTATTCATTGTCAACCTCCTTATTCATTGTCAACCTCCTTATTCATTGTCAACCTCCTCATTCATTGTCAACCTCCTTATTCATTGTCAACCTCCTTATTCATTGTCAACCATATCATTCATTGTCAACCTCCTTATTCATTGTCAACCTCCTTATTCATTGTCAACCTCCTCATTCATTGTCAACCTCCTCATTCATTGTCAACCTCCTCATTCATTGTCAACCTCCTTATTTATTGTCAACCTCCTTATTCATTGTCAACCTCCTTATTAATTGTCAACCTCCTTATTCATTGTCAACCTCCTTATTCATTGTCAACCTCCTTATTCATTGTCAACCTCCTTATTCATTGTCAACCTCCTTATTCATTGTCAACCTCCTTATTCATTGTCAACCTCCTTATTCATTGTCAACCTCCTTATTCATTGTCAACCTCCTCATTCATTGTCAACCTCCTTATTCATTGTCAACCTCCTTATTCATTGTCAACCTCCTTATTCATTGTCAACCTCCTTATTCATTGTCAACCTCCTTATTCATTGTCAACCTCCTTATTCATTGTCAACCTCCTTATTCATTGTCAACCTCCTTATTCATTGTCAACCTCCTTATTCATTGTCGTAAAGTCCATAGAAGCAACGCAGTGGAAATTTATAGTTGTCTGACTGAGCCTGCAAAGGACTCGGGCAGGCACTATAACGTCGCGACGATCACTCAACCAGCGGTGTCATTACATCTGTTGATCGAGCGAACTTCATCAATGAGACGGCTCATCCACCACATTATAACCCTCCGCAACTTCCTACGGTGGAAAGACAACAAACCGATAGTTCAACGGAGTATACAAGAACTCATTATCGCGGAGAAGTGTATCGTTGGATATGTCCAGAGAGAAAGTTTCCCCGATGAGTGGGAACAACTTAGTGCGGGCAAAACCTTGAAACCGGACAGCCCAGTCTACCAGCTGAGACCAATGATGGGAGAGGACGGACTGATCCGACTAAATACCCGGATGGCAAACGCCCCGGTCGAATATGAGGTTAAATACCCGGCGCTTCTGCCCGGAACGTCAACACTAGCCAAGCTATTAATTCAACAATGTCACGAGGAAAACCATCATGCAGGACAGAACTGGATTATAGTTAATATAAGACAAAGATATTGGATCACCCACATCCAGCCACTGATCCGGAAAGTGTTGAAACGTTGCTTTACCTGCAGAAGATATCTAGCGCCACCACTCACTCAAAAGATGGCCGACTTACCAGCCACCCGTCTACAAGCAGATTCCCCACCGTTCTACGTCACCGGAGTGGACTGCTTCGGACCGTTTACGGTCATCGAACGGCGATCCAACATCAAATGCTGGGGAGCCATCTTCACCTGCCTTAGGTCTAGGGCAATCTACCTAGACATTGTGGTAAACCTGACGCAACACGCATTCATCAACGCTCTGCGTCGGTTCGTGGCGAACAACGGGACATGTCGCCACATGTATTCCGATAATGGTACAAACTTTGTGGGAGGAGAACGAGAACTTAGAGAGGCGATCGAGGGATGGTTTACCGACAACACCGCATCCCAAGTCTGGAAGGAACACCAGATACAGTGGCACTTCCAGACCCCCTTAGCACCCCATACAAGCGGGGTATGGGAGAAACTGATCGACTTAGTGAAACGGTCCATGCGCGTCGCTCTAGGAGACACCCGGGTAACCCATGACACCCTCCGCACAACATTCTGCGAGATCACGGCTACACTGAACAACCGACCCATTGTCCCTATCCGCAACGACCCCACAGACCTGGAGCCCCTCACTCCTAACCACCTACTGGGGAGACCCAAAACCCATGTTCTCCCAGAGACCATGTTTCCGGATCCCAGCGATATCGCGAGACATACAAATTGGAAGAAGGCCCAAGCGTTGGCAGCGCATTGGTGGAGAATCTGGGCCCAGGAGTACCTCATAACCCTCCGGACCAGGAGGAAGTGGAACAACACCTACAGGAATGTTGCAGTTGGCGACATGGTATTAGTAAAAGAAGATCTCAAAGACCGCGTCCACTGGCCTGTGGCGCGAGTCGTGACCATACACCCAAGCAAAGACGGACTTGCGAGGACTGTGACGATACGAACGGCAAAGGGCCACTACCAACGCCCTATCCAGAAGCTGTGCCTTCTCGAAGGCAATGACAGTGGTGACTCTACGAGAGGTGACAAGTTCCCTACTCAAGATCCTGCTGCGGACATTGGTGACAATTATAAAAAGGGCCACTACCAACGCCCTATCCAGAGGCTGTGCCTTCTCGAAGGCAATGACAGTGGTGATTCTACGAGAGGTGATAAGTTCCCTACTACGGATCCTGCTGCAGACATTGGTGACAATTACAAATGCGTTTAAACCCTTCTCATCCTGTTGACAAACTTTTAAAATGTGATTTATCGACAATGAAAATGGACCCCCCTTAAACCAACTGTAACCACGCAATGGTATTTGTGTTTCCTCGTGTGTTATGTGGAGTCCAGCGTCACCCTGCAGATGTTTCGACTGACGCAGGGTCGTTTATGTATTGTTTACCCTGATTTTGGTCATCGGGACCAACGGTATTGGATTATTGGAAATGGTAAAGATTTGAAGTGGAATTCATTGTATCCATTGTAATATGTTATGTTGTCCGTTGCGTGCGCAGTTCGGGGCGTAGGCGGTGTAACGAGTCCAGCTGTAGATCCCGGATTGCCGCGCAACACCCCCTCTATCCCGTTATTCTGGTGGGTCCATGGTGCATCCACATGACTTCGAAGATAGGGGGTTTTATGTTCTCAGTCGCGTTATTCTGGTGGGACCGTTGCGTGGATTTTGGGGCGTAGGCGGTGTAACGAGTCCAGCTGTAGATCCCAGAATGTTGCGTAACACCATCCCACATGACTTCGTCAGCTGAGCTTTATGTTGTTGGGAGTGTTATTCTGGTGGGTCCCTGGTGCATTCCACGTGACTTCACTCCCAGCGTCTTCATTGTCCGTTACGTGCGCAGTTTGGGGCGTAGGCGGTGTAACGAGTCCAGCTGTACTACTACTACTACTAGGATCGGCATGCTGCATTGCAGCTGCATTTTTAAGAATGCTGTGCCGGCTTGTCAACAAAATTGCACCGCCACGACTCCCTATCACCCATGACATTTGCTAGATCATCCGCATCTTTAAGGCCAGTGTCCTTTAAGATGCGTCTCAAGAAAGTCATGGGCTGTCCACCATGCTTATTCACTCCATGAGGCTGCCAAAGTACAAGATTATGCACTGGCTGGTCCTCACGGCGAAAGCAATGTCCTGCAAAGCGGAGGCGATTTTGTTCTAGTGTCAAGCTTGGGGGAACCAATGAGACACCTCCAATGTTATATAGTGTCTGGTTGGAGATGTGTGCATTGTACTTGACACAATGAACCCGGCGTAGCATTCTTGTGAATGTGCCATCCAGAGATTTGGTGTCCTCAGCAGTTAGAGCCCAGCATGGACTCCCGTAGAGGAGTACTGGAACTACTGCTGCTCTAAATAATCGGACCTTAAGTTTCCGATTAATTCTAGGTGACTTCCAAATCCTGGAAAGCCTATTCAAGGCTGCCCATGCCTTTCCCTTACGTATTCGAAGGTCCTCACCTGACTTCCGGATCCATGATCCCAGGTAACAGAAGTCGTCCACATGCTCAAGCATACCATCCTTTGAGCTTATGCTCATCCGATCAGAGACTTGCTGAGGACTTTCAAAGTTAACTGTCAGAATTTTGGTCTTTCTGGAGTTAATAAAAAGACCAACACTAGAAGCAGCATGTTCTAATGAGCTGAGGAGCCGCTGGGCTCCATCTAATGATTCTGAGAGTACACCTAAGTCATCAGCAAAGTCTAGATCAGTTAGGTACTTGGCAGGATTTCCTCGACTTCTGGAGCCAGTAGGTGGAGTTATCATCACCCCATCATCATTATGATGATCTAAGGACATGCGTAGAACATAGTCAACCACAATAATGAACAAGAATGGTGCAAGTGTGTCTCCTTGGAGGACGCCCCATAACACTTCAAATGGTTCTGTGTCACCGTCAACAGTAGACACAAATGTTGTCGAACCATCGTATACTGATCTGATTGCTGCAATAATTTCATCAGGAATCCCATATAATGAAAGTATGCTGAACATACGTGAGCGAGAGACTGAATCAAAGGCCTTGAAGAAGTCAACAAAGATAACAGCCAGATGCCTGTCTTTCTTTTTTGATAACTCTTCAATTATCCTTCTAAGTGCCAAAATGGGCTCCATGGTCCCACGACCTTTACGGAACCCATTCTGATTTCCACGTAGCAGTCTCTCAATGGGATCCCTGATGCGATTTAATAGAATTCTATTGTATAGTTTTGCAGCAATCGAGATCAATGAGATTCCCCGAAACGAACCATAGAGTGTTAGGTTGCCCTTCTTGGGAACTGGCACCAACTTATTTGTTTTCATTTCTTGTGGGACTGAGTCCAGCTGTAGATCCCAGATTGCCGCGTAACACCCCTTCCACAACGAAAATTTACCAAAGAAGATGATTGAATGTAGTTGGTAATGATGAAAAGAAACAGACAACTCTACTATAAACCGAATGATGACGCGTATGATGATGAAAATGTAATGATGCGCACCCTGGTGCTGCGCTTATAACAAATGATGATAGCCGGGGGGCTATAACCCCAATGATGATGTGGAAATAAACAAAAATAAAGAATAAATGGTGGAACTAAATGATGAAATATATGTATTGAAATAATGAAATGTGAAATGAAATAATGAGAAATGGAAAAAAGACAAAAAAAATGTATAAAATGTATTAATAAAGAATTGGAAAAAAGAAGAGGACATAAAAAGTCATAAAACTGGTTGGATATTAATGTATAGCTATAGTAACTGTAAATGCTGAATGTTAGCAATAAGATGGTAGATGCCTATATAGCAATGTTATTTAATAAACTGAATTAAAAATAAACTGAATTATTCTGCAATCACTATAGTTTCAGACTTTCTGGACTTATAATTAACTGATCTAATTTGTAACGGACATAATCGTAAATATGGACCCAAATCGCCAAATTATCGGCGAATTACGTAATACGATAGATCTACTGGAATATCCGCAACCTGGATCCCCTAACTTTGATACGAATTGGAACGCCCTGATAAATGAGAATGTGCGAGTCGTTAAATTCACCGGGCGAGAGGGACCGGACTCCAAGAATCTACGAGCCCTCCGGTTGGCCGATGCTAGTATGAGACTGAAAAGAACTCGGAACGCAAAGGCCACCGGAGAGGACGAGATGTCGTACTGGGATACGTTCCGGCAAAGCGTCTACAAATCCCGATGTCTGATATACGACAACGAAGGAAACGCGACGCCCACCTCGAAAGCGATTACGTTGGCGCGATGTCAAAGTTTCGTCGACGACAAGAATACGTACCTCGCCCACTGGGGAAACCTGTCGGAGTGTACGGCGACGCTACGAGAGGAACGTATATCGATCATCCAGAATCGCGACGACTACCAGGAAAAGTACGGGGCGAAAGAATACGGTCGATCCTTGGTCATCGTCCTCGGAACCCTGGACGGTTTGGTATTGGTGTGTCGAATATTCCCGACACCCAGACAGGAAGTGCAGGCAGCCGGAGCGATCTGGTTACTACCTCCGGAAATCCAAAAGATCCTCTTCGACTTCGACGTCATTAAAATTGGGTCGGATATAAAGGCGGACGTCCGGAACGACTACGCGAACGCTCCTTCAGGAAGAGACCGTCGAGACGACCTCAACGCCCTTAGTCATTGCGTCGACACCCAAACGCTATTAGCCTGGTTACGATTCGCCGAGTTCATGCGAGGTTTCCGCGAGGTGAGACCGACGAAATCCGGGATTGGCTATCTCGCCGTGCTAAATGGCGGCATCGACTTCAAACCCCAGAAATTCCGGGATTATAATAAAATATATGGTGGATACCCGGGATTAGAAATAAAGAGCGAGCGAGAGGGTCTATGGAAGGACGTTGAGAGAAAGTGGACGATACACCAAAGGTGGGAGAATCCGGATCGACGGAACTACATCTACGTCGTTATGGAATCATACACCGTCGCTAAGTTTATCTGTAAAACTCTCGATAACCTCATTACGGCGGTTCCTCTTTCCTTCGTCGACTACGACTGGAACGAGGTTATAAACCACGCGTTTAAAGCGGTCGAGAAAATTACACCGGGAGAGACGAAAACGCTCACTGTTATCGATTCCTGGGACGAGAACGGACCTTACGACATCCCTATGATTACCGATCTTCTCGGCGCAGAGGAGCCTCTGATTTCTTCGGAAGGGGAAGAACTATGGCTACAGGAGGGTGTTCTATTATCCACCCCAAAGCGACAACTCGAGCCGGAAGCCACGTACGGACCGGCCGCCAAACGGGTTGCCTCGGCCGAACCGACGACGAGAGCAGGCGCTTACGCCCCACTCGGCTCCGGTAGCCCTGCGAGGGAGGTAGCCACTACCTCTGCATTGAGCGACTTCGGCGACATATGCCAAAGGTTATCCCCATATCCTTTCCCGGGTGGCGAAGACTGGTCTTCGGAGATTCCGAGTACCAGCAATCAACGGTCCCGCTCAGCGATACTGGTTGAAAAGGGTCCCAGCGCTGCGCCGACTCCCGACGATCTCCTCGGAATCCCTCCGTCGAAAACCCCGGCACCTCTTCGCCGACCAGCGGTGGCTACTACACCTTCCGTCCCTCAGGATCCTATGCGATTAACCCGTTGGTACGCTGAGCAAACCGAATGGATCCACCGCCAGAAACGGTCGTCCGAGTTGAGACCGGCAGGACACAAAGAAGTTTATCGGAGCGAGAACCTACTACGCCAAAGCCCAGCCTTCCGCGGGCTACCGACCACCGCGAATATTCAAAAGAGCGACCGACGACTCGAGTATTACGTCGGCGTCCCGATTCCGATATTCCCCGGTCGAGAGATGCAGCTGGAGGTGTGCGGTAACTGCGGTTCGGAGCAGTGCCCACGCGGTAGAAGAAATCGGGTTACCGATTCGTGCCTCCAGCTCCTCGGGATACCTTACTGCCCATACTGCGCGACATCGGGCCACGATGTTTCAGTCTGTCCGGTCCTCTATAACCTCTGCACTACGTGCGGTTTCCGTGGACATTCCGCTAGCCCCCGCTGCTATATAAAATGTTATAGTAAAGACGTTACCGCTATGGGGAATATGGTCATGTTTGAAACATACGCAAACAGCCACATAAGGACCAAAGTGCGGAGAAACGCTCGGAATATCGCGCAGGAGATGGCGTGCGGGTATTTCTCCTTCCCGGAACGCCTCCACACGTCGGCCACGCTACCTTTCCATTACGTGGATCTGTTGCTGAGCGCCGGATTATTCGGCCCATTCGAAGTCATTAGACGCTTATACTCGTATAAAGAGGAGTTCGGTGACGGAAAGTGGTTCCTAGAGGCGCGCAACGCCGAGTTGGAAAGAAGAACCGATATGATCCCGATACCATCGAAAGGAAGAGCCGCCAGGAGACAAGCCGAAGCGTTGCTCACGATGGATGTTGACGCTGCCCTTCCAGCTCTAGCGATCGATGAGAGTCGACGGGCGAAGAGGAGAAAGGCGTATCAAAGAAAGAAATAGTGGACCGGGATATTCCAGGAACATTTATTGAACATTTATTTTTATACACATATATATCTATAAACTCTAGGCCAAATTAATTAAGACTATGCAATATTAAATTTGGGTTTTTTATATTGGGAATGACCTACGCAAACTCAATCTACCGATAGACCTCACGAAGGTCATTGGGGGGGACTGTTCGCGGTATTTCAACTTTTCATAACGCGAGTTGAATATTTTTTGTATTTATTTAAAATGATTATTCCGATATCACTACTGGGTGCGGGACCATGGGTTTTGGGCACATTCTATGGACTGGGGGCGATTTATGGGCGAACATTGGGGCAACTTACAGGGTACGGGAATAATTTCATAGTTATAAGGCCAGGGGTGGGAGGCAAAGTTAAGCAGTATTCAGGTTAGCCTGAGTACTATTAGGCCCTGGCCAACTTCCTGCTGCCTGTAGAGGTGGATTTGGTAACGCGCCAGGCCTAAAGGACAAGGACTGCCCTTAGCGGCCCCTGGCCAACAGCAGTTACTACGAGCCTGAAAAGGACATCGGAACGCCGGCTGCTTGCGCCAGGGATTCGTGATGGGAAACGACAGCCCCCTTAGCTAAGCCGTACTGGTTCTCGATGACCGATCCCTCCGGGGTTCGCGAGGGGTGGGACGGACATGCGAAAGGGTTGGCCGACTAACAGAGGACGGGTTTGACGAGGACTGCCCTTAGCGGTCTCTGGTCAACAGCAGTTATTACGAGCCTGAAAAGGACATCGGAACGCCGGCTGCTTGTACCAGGGATTTGCGATGGGAACCGACGACAGACCCCTTAGCTAAGCCGTACTGGTTCTCGATGATCGATCCCTTCGGGGTTCGTGAGGGGTGGGATGGACATGCGACGGGGTCGAAAGACAAAGGACTGGACGCTACTGGCCTACCGACTGTTCGGAGCAGTTTCTCGGCTGCCGAAGCGACTACGAGCCTGAATAAGGACTCGGAAAGCCTAGGTGGTTGGGTCTCTGCGATGAACCGACGGACCCCTAGCCAAGCCGTACTGGTTCTCGATGATCGAACCCTTCGGGGTTCGGGAGGGGTGGGACGGATACGCGAACGGGTCCACCGACATGACAGACTCCTAGCCAAGCCGTACTGGTTCTCGATGATCGATCCCTTCGGGGATCGGGAGGGGTGGGACGGATAAGCGACAGAGTCTACCGACTGGACTGACCCTTAGCCAAGCCGTGCTGGTTCTCGATGATCGATCCCTTCGGGGTTCGGGAGGGGTGGAACGGACACGCGACTGGGTCGACCGACACCGACACTACGGCACTAAGACTAGGACCAAGGGAAAATCTGGGGAACATTAGGTAGGCTAAAATCTGAGCGAACAGTGGGTAATTAAATAATATACTGTAGGGATTTATATTGTCGTGTATAATTATTGTGAATATTTGGTGTATATTGATTTGGGGAATCCCAATTAATTATCAATCAGGGTTCAACTGATTGATAATTACATTAAAGAGTATATCCAACCAATGCAACTTTTCCTCAACCGCAATCCTGCATTCAAGATATCATTCCTTCTCCACAATCAATATCCGGTGACTGGCCGGGACTCTGTGGTCTGTAAAGTCACGTCTCCAGCATCGGCGTTTTCCCCCCTGGTGTTTGGGATAACGGCAACAGTCAACCTCCTTATTCATTGTCAACCTCCTTATTCATTGTCAACCTCCTTATTCATTGTCAACCTCCTTATTCATTGTCAACCTCCTTATTCATTGTCAACCTCCTTATTCATTGTCAACCTCCTTATTTATTGTCAACCTCCTCATTCATTGTCAACCTCCTTATTCATTGTCAACCTCCTTATTCATTGTCAACCTCCTCATTCATTGTCAACCTCCTTATTCATTGTCAACCTCCTTATTCATTGTCAACCTCCTTATTCATTGTCAACCTCCTTATTCATTGTCAACCTCCTTATTCATTGTCAACCTCCTTATTCATTGTCAACCTCCTTATTCATTGTCAACCTCCTCATTCATTGTCAACCTCCTTATTCATTGTCAACCTCTTCATTCATTGTCAACCTCCTTATTCATTGTCAACCTCCTTATTCATTGTCAACCTCCTCATTCATTGTCAACCTCCTTATTCATTGTCAACCTCCTTATTCATTGTCAACCTCCTTATTCATTGTCAACCTCCTCATTCATTGTCAACCTCCTTATTCATTGTCAACCTCCTTATTCATTGTCAACCTCCTCATTCATTGTCAACCTCCTTATTCATTGTCAACCTCCTTATTCATTGTCAACCTCCTTATTCATTGTCAACCTCCTCATTCATTGTCAACCTCCTTATTCATTGTCAACCTCCTTATTCATTGTCAACCTCCTTATTCATTGTCAACCCTATCATTCATTGTCAACCTCCTTATTCATTGTCAACCTCCTCATTCATTGTCAACCTCCTTATTCATTGTCAACCTCCTTATTCATTGTCAACCTCCTTATTCATTGTCAACCCTATCATTCATTGTCAACCTCCTTATTCATTGTCAACCTCCTCATTCATTGTCAACCTCCTTATTCATTGTCAACCTCCTTATTCATTGTCAACCTCCTCATTCATTGTCAACCTCCTTATTCATTGTCAACCTCCTTATTCATTGTCAACCTCCTTATTCATTGTCAACCCTATCATTCATTGTCAACCTCCTTATTCATTGTCAACCTCCTCATTCATTGTCAACCTCCTTATTCATTGTCAACCTCCTTATTCATTGTCAACCTCCTTCATTCATTGTCAACCTCCTTATTCATTGTCAACCTCCTTATTCATTGTCAACCTCCTCATTCATTGTCAACCTCCTTATTCATTGTCAACCTCCTTATTCATTGTCAACCTCCTTATTCATTGTCAACCTCCTTATTCATTGTCAACCTCCTTATTCATTGTCAACCTCCTTATTCATTGTCAACCTCCTTCATTCATTGTCAACCTCCTTATTCATTGTCAACCTCCTCATTCATTGTCAACCTCCTTATTCATTGTCAACCTCCTTATTCATTGTCAACCTCCTCATTCATTGTCAACCTCCTTATTCATTGTCAACCTCCTTATTCATTGTCAACCTCCTTATTCATTGTCAACCCCTATCATTCATTGTCAACCTCCTTATTCATTGTCAACCTCCTCATTCATTGTCAACCTCCTTATTCATTGTCAACCTCCTTATTCATTGTCAACCTCCTTCATTCATTGTCAACCTCCTTATTCATTGTCAACCTCCTTATTCATTGTCAACCTCCTCATTCATTGTCAACCTCCTTATTCATTGTCAACCTCCTTATTCATTGTCAACCTCCTTATTCATTGTCAACCTCCTTATTCATTGTCAACCCTATCATTCATTGTCAACCTCCTTATTCATTGTCAACCTCCTTATTCATTGTCAACCTCCTCATTCATTGTCAACCTCCTTATTCATTGTCAACCTCCTTATTCATTGTCAACCTCCTTATTCATTGTCAACCTCCTTATTCATTGTCAACCTCCTTATTCATTGTCAACCTCCTCATTCATTGTCAACCTCCTTATTCATTGTCAACCTCCTTATTCATTGTCAACCTCCTCATTCATTGTCAACCTCCTTATTCATTGTCAACCTCCTTATTCATTGTCAACCTCCTTCATTCATTGTCAACCTCCTTATTCATTGTCAACCTCCTCATTCATTGTCAACCTCCTTATTCATTGTCAACCTCCTTATTCATTGTCAACCTCCTTATTCATTGTCAACCTCCTTATTCATTGTCAACCTCCTCATTCATTGTCAACCTCCTTATTCATTGTCAACCTCCTCATTCATTGTCAACCTCCTCATTCATTGTCAACCTCCTTATTCATTGTCAACCTCCTCATTCATTGTCAACCTCCTTATTCATTGTCAACCTCCTTATTCATTGTCAACCTCCTTCATTCATTGTCAACCTCCTTATTCATTGTCAACCTCCTCATTCATTGTCAACCTCCTTATTCATTGTCAACCTCCTCATTCATTGTCAACCTCCTTATTCATTGTCAACCTCCTTATTCATTGTCAACCTCCTTCATTCATTGTCAACCTCCTTATTCATTGTCAACCCTATCATTCATTGTCAACCTCCTTATTCATTGTCAACCTCCTCATTCATTGTCAACCTCCTTATTCATTGTCAACCTCCTCATTCATTGTCAACCTCCTTATTCATTGTCAACCTCCTTATTCATTGTCAACCTCCTTCATTCATTGTCAACCTCCTTATTCATTGTCAACCTCTATCATTCATTGTCAACCTCCTTATTCATTGTCAACCTCCTTATTCATTGTCAACCTCCTTATTCATTGTCAACCTCCTCATTCATTGTCAACCTCCTTATTCATTGTCAACCTCCTTATTCATTGTCAACCTCCTTATTCATTGTCAACCTCCTCATTCATTGTCAACCTCCTTATTCATTGTCAACCTCCTTATTCATTGTCAACCTCCTTCATTCATTGTCAACCTCCTTATTCATTGTCAACCTCCTCATTCATTGTCAACCTCCTTATTCATTGTCAACCTCCTTATTCATTGTCAACCTCCTTATTCATTGTCAACCTCCTTATTCATTGTCAACCTCCTTATTCATTGTCAACCTCCTTATTCATTGTCAACCTCCTTATTCATTGTCAACCTCCTTATTCATTGTCAACCTCCTTATTCATTGTCAACCTCCTTATTCATTGTCAACCTCCTTATTCATTGTCAACCTCCTTCATTCATTGTCAACCTCCTTATTCATTGTCAACCTCCTTATTCATTGTCAACCTCCTTATTCATTGTCAACCTCCTTCATTCATTGTCAACCTCCTTATTCATTGTCAACCTCCTTATTCATTGTCAACCTCCTTATTCATTGTCAACCTCCTTATTCATTGTCAACCTCCTTATTCATTGTCAACCTCCTTATTCATTGTCAACCCTATCATTCATTGTCAACCTCCTTATTCATTGTCAACCCTTCATTCATTGTCAACCTCCTTATTCATTGTCAACCTCCTCATTCATTGTCAACCTCCTTATTCATTGTCAACCCTATCATTCATTGTCAACCTCCTTATTCATTGTCAACCTCCTCATTCATTGTCAACCTCCTTATTCATTGTCAACCTCCTTATTCATTGTCAACCTCCTTATTCATTGTCAACCTCCTTATTCATTGTCAACCTCCTTATTCATTGTCAACCTCCTTATTCATTGTCAACCTCCTTATTCATTGTCAACCTCCTTCATTCATTGTCAACCTCCTTATTCATTGTCAACCTCCTTATTCATTGTCAACCTCCTTATTCATTGTCAACCTCCTTCATTCATTGTCAACCTCCTTATTCATTGTCAACCTCCTTATTCATTGTCAACCTCCTTATTCATTGTCAACCTCCTTATTCATTGTCAACCTCCTTATTCATTGTCAACCTCCTTATTCATTGTCAACCTCCTTATTCATTGTCAACCTCCTCATTCATTGTCAACCTCCTTATTCATTGTCAACCTCCTTATTCATTGTCAACCTCCTTATTCATTGTCAACCTCCTTATTCATTGTCAACCTCCTTATTCATTGTCAACCTCCTTATTCATTGTCAACCTCCTTATTCATTGTCAACCTCCTTATTCATTGTCAACCTCCTCATTCATTGTCAACCTCCTTATTCATTGTCAACCTCCTCATTCATTGTCAACCTCCTTATTCATTGTCAACCTCCTCATTCATTGTCAACCTCCTTATTCATTGTCAACCTCCTTATTCATTGTCAACCTCCTTCATTCATTGTCAACCTCCTTATTCATTGTCAACCTCCTTATTCATTGTCAACCTCCTTATTCATTGTCAACCTCCTTATTCATTGTCAACCTCCTTATTCATTGTCAACCTCCTTCATTCATTGTCAACCTCCTTATTCATTGTCAACCTCCTCATTCATTGTCAACCTCCTTATTCATTGTCAACCTCCTTATTCATTGTCAACCTCTTCATTCATTGTCAACCTCCTTATTCATTGTCAACCTCCTCATTCATTGTCAACCTCCTTATTCATTGTCAACCTCCTCATTCATTGTCAACCTCCTTATTCATTGTCAACCTCCTTATTCATTGTCAACCTCCTTCATTCATTGTCAACCTCCTTATTCATTGTCAACCTCCTTATTCATTGTCAACCTCCTTATTCATTGTCAACCTCCTTATTCATTGTCAACCCTATCATTCATTGTCAACCTCCTTATTCATTGTCAACCTCCTCATTCATTGTCAACCTCCTTATTCATTGTCAACCTCCTCATTCATTGTCAACCTCCTTATTCATTGTCAACCTCCTTATTCATTGTCAACCTCCTTCATTCATTGTCAACCTCCTTATTCATTGTCAACCTCTATCATTCATTGTCAACCTCCTTATTCATTGTCAACCTCCTTATTCATTGTCAACCTCCTTATTCATTGTCAACCTCCTCATTCATTGTCAACCTCCTTATTCATTGTCAACCTCCTTATTCATTGTCAACCTCCTTATTCATTGTCAACCTCCTTCATTCATTGTCAACCTCCTTATTCATTGTCAACCTCCTTATTCATTGTCAACCTCCTTATTCATTGTCAACCTCCTTATTCATTGTCAACCTCCTTATTCATTGTCAACCTCCTTATTCATTGTCAACCTCCTTATTCATTGTCAACCTCCTTATTCATTGTCAACCTCCTTCATTCATTGTCAACCTCCTTATTCATTGTCAACCTCCTTATTCATTGTCAACCTCCTTATTCATTGTCAACCTCCTTCATTCATTGTCAACCTCCTTATTCATTGTCAACCTCCTTATTCATTGTCAACCTCCTTATTCATTGTCAACCTCCTTATTCATTGTCAACCTCCTTATTCATTGTCAACCTCCTTATTCATTGTCAACCTCCTCATTCATTGTCAACCTCCTTATTCATTGTCAACCTCCTTATTCATTGTCAACCTCCTTATTCATTGTCAACCTCCTTATTCATTGTCAACCTCCTTATTCATTGTCAACCTCCTTATTCATTGTCAACCTCCTTATTCATTGTCAACCTCCTCATTCATTGTCAACCTCCTTATTCATTGTCAACCTCCTTATTCATTGTCAACCTCCTTATTCATTGTCAACCTCCTTATTCATTGTCAACCTCCTTCATTCATTGTCAACCTCCTTATTCATTGTCAACCTCCTTATTCATTGTCAACCTCCTTATTCATTGTCAACCTCCTCATTCATTGTCAACCTCCTTATTCATTGTCAACCTCCTTATTCATTGTCAACCTCCTTATTCATTGTCAACCTCCTTATTCATTGTCAACCTCCTTATTCATTGTCAACCTCCTTATTCATTGTCAACCTCCTTATTCATTGTCAACCTCCTTCATTCATTGTCAACCTCCTTATTCATTGTCAACCTCCTTATTCATTGTCAACCTCCTTATTCATTGTCAACCTCCTCATTCATTGTCAACCTCCTTATTCATTGTCAACCTCCTTATTCATTGTCAACCTCCTTATTCATTGTCAACCTCCTTATTCATTGTCAACCTCCTTATTCATTGTCAACCTCCTTATTCATTGTCAACCTCCTCATTCATTGTCAACCTCCTTATTCATTGTCAACCTCCTTATTCATTGTCAACCTCCTTATTCATTGTCAACCTCCTTATTCATTGTCAACCTCCTTATTCATTGTCAACCTCCTTATTCATTGTCAACCTCCTTATTCATTGTCAACCCTATCATTCATTGTCAACCTCTTCATTCATTGTCAACCTCCTTATTCATTGTCAACCTCCTTATTCATTGTCAACCTCCTCATTCATTGTCAACCTCCTTATTCATTGTCAACCTCCTTATTCATTGTCAACCTCCTTATTCATTGTCAACCTCCTTATTCATTGTCAACCTCCTTATTCATTGTCAACCTCCTTCATTCATTGTCAACCTCCTTATTCATTGTCAACCTCCTTATTCATTGTCAACCTCCTTATTCATTGTCAACCTCCTTATTCATTGTCAACCTCCTTATTCATTGTCAACCCTATCATTCATTGTCAACCTCTTCATTCATTGTCAACCTCCTTATTCATTGTCAACCTCCTTATTCATTGTCAACCTCCTCATTCATTGTCAACCTCCTTATTCATTGTCAACCTCCTTATTCATTGTCAACCTCCTTATTCATTGTCAACCTCCTTATTCATTGTCAACCTCCTTATTCATTGTCAACCTCTTCATTCATTGTCAACCTCCTTATTCATTGTCAACCTCCTTATTCATTGTCAACCTCCTTATTCATTGTCAACCTCCTTATTCATTGTCAACCTCCTTATTCATTGTCAACCCTATCATTCATTGTCAACCTCTTCATTCATTGTCAACCTCCTTATTCATTGTCAACCTCCTTATTCATTGTCAACCTCCTCATTCATTGTCAACCTCCTTATTCATTGTCAACCTCCTTATTCATTGTCAACCTCCTTATTCATTGTCAACCTCCTTATTCATTGTCAACCTCCTCATTCATTGTCAACCTCCTTATTCATTGTCAACCTCCTTATTCATTGTCAACCTCCTTATTCATTGTCAACCTCCTTATTCATTGTCAACCTCCTTATTCATTGTCAACCTCCTTATTCATTGTCAACCTCCTTATTCATTGTCAACCTCCTTATTCATTGTCAACCTCCTTATTCATTGTCAACCTCCTTATTCATTGTCAACCCTATCATTCATTGTCAACCTCTTCATTCATTGTCAACCTCCTTATTCATTGTCAACCTCCTTATTCATTGTCAACCTCCTTATTCATTGTCAACCTCCTTATTCATTGTCAACCTCCTTATTCATTGTCAACCTCCTTATTCATTGTCAACCTCCTTATTCATTGTCAACCTCCTTATTCATTGTCAACCTCCTTATTCATTGTCAACCTCCTTATTCATTGTCAACCTCCTTCATTCATTGTCAACCTCCTTATTCATTGTCAACCTCCTTATTCATTGTCAACCTCCTTATTCATTGTCAACCCTATCATTCATTGTCAACCCTATCATTCATTGTCAACCTCCTTATTCATTGTCAACCTCCTTATTCATTGTCAACCTCCTTCATTCATTGTCAACCTCCTTATTCATTGTCAACCTCCTTATTCATTGTCAACCTCCTTATTCATTGTCAACCTCCTTCATTCATTGTCAACCTCCTTATTCATTGTCAACCTCCTTATTCATTGTCAACCTCCTTATTCATTGTCAACCTCTTCATTCATTGTCAACCTCCTTATTCATTGTCAACCTCCTTATTCATTGTCAACCTCCTTATTCATTGTCAACCTCCTTATTCATTGTCAACCCTATCATTCATTGTCAACCTCCTTATTCATTGTCAACCTCCTCATTCATTGTCAACCTCCTTATTCATTGTCAACCTCCTTATTCATTGTCAACCTCTTCATTCATTGTCAACCTCCTTATTCATTGTCAACCTCCTTATTCATTGTCAACCTCCTTATTCATTGTCAACCCTATCATTCATTGTCAACCTCCTTATTCATTGTCAACCTCCTTATTCATTGTCAACCTCCTTATTCATTGTCAACCTCCTTATTCATTGTCAACCTCCTTATTCATTGTCAACCTCCTTATTCATTGTCAACCCTATCATTCATTGTCAACCTCCTTATTCATTGTCAACCTCCTCATTCATTGTCAACCTCCTTATTCATTGTCAACCTCCTTATTCATTGTCAACCTCTTCATTCATTGTCAACCTCCTTATTCATTGTCAACCTCCTTATTCATTGTCAACCTCCTTATTCATTGTCAACCCTTCATTCATTGTCAACCTCCTTATTCATTGTCAACCTCTTCATTCATTGTCAACCTCCTTATTCATTGTCAACCTCCTTATTCATTGTCAACCTCCTTATTCATTGTCAACCTCCTTATTCATTGTCAACCTCCTTCATTCATTGTCAACCTCCTTATTCATTGTCAACCTCCTCATTCATTGTCAACCTCCTTATTCATTGTCAACCTCCTTATTCATTGTCAACCTCCTTCATTCATTGTCAACCTCCTTATTCATTGTCAACCTCCTTATTCATTGTCAACCTCCTTATTCATTGTCAACCTCCTTATTCATTGTCAACCTCCTTATTCATTGTCAACCCTATCATTCATTGTCAACCTCCTTATTCATTGTCAACCTCCTTATTCATTGTCAACCTCCTTATTCATTGTCAACCTCCTTATTCATTGTCAACCTCCTCATTCATTGTCAACCTCCTTATTCATTGTCAACCTCCTTATTCATTGTCAACCTCCTTATTCATTGTCAACCTCCTCATTCATTGTCAACCTCCTTATTCATTGTCAACCTCCTTATTCATTGTCAACCTCCTTCATTCATTGTCAACCTCCTTATTCATTGTCAACCTCCTTATTCATTGTCAACCTCCTTATTCATTGTCAACCTCCTTATTCATTGTCAACCTCCTTATTCATTGTCAACCTCCTTATTCATTGTCAACCTCCTTATTCATTGTCAACCTCCTTATTCATTGTCAACCCTATCATTCATTGTCAACCTCCTTATTCATTGTCAACCTCCTCATTCATTGTCAACCTCCTTATTCATTGTCAACCTCCTTATTCATTGTCAACCTCCTTCATTCATTGTCAACCTCCTTATTCATTGTCAACCTCCTTATTCATTGTCAACCTCCTTATTCATTGTCAACCTCCTTATTCATTGTCAACCTCCTTATTCATTGTCAACCTCCTTCATTCATTGTCAACCTCCTTATTCATTGTCAACCTCCTTATTCATTGTCAACCTCCTTATTCATTGTCAACCTCCTTATTCATTGTCAACCTCCTCATTCATTGTCAACCTCCTTATTCATTGTCAACCTCCTTATTCATTGTCAACCTCCTTATTCATTGTCAACCTCCTTATTCATTGTCAACCTCCTTATTCATTGTCAACCTCCTTATTCATTGTCAACCCTATCATTCATTGTCAACCTCCTTATTCATTGTCAACCTCCTCATTCATTGTCAACCTCCTTATTCATTGTCAACCTCCTCATTCATTGTCAACCTCCTTATTCATTGTCAACCTCCTTATTCATTGTCAACCTCCTTATTCATTGTCAACCTCCTTATTCATTGTCAACCTCCTTATTCATTGTCAACCTCCTTATTCATTGTCAACCTCCTTATTCATTGTCAACCTCCTTATTCATTGTCAACCTCCTCATTCATTGTCAACCTCCTTATTCATTGTCAACCTCCTTATTCATTGTCAACCTCCTTATTCATTGTCAACCTCCTTATTCATTGTCAACCTCCTTATTCATTGTCAACCTCCTTATTCATTGTCAACCTCCTTATTCATTGTCAACCTCCTTATTCATTGTCAACCTCCTTATTCATTGTCAACCTCCTTATTCATTGTCAACCTCCTTATTCATTGTCAACCTCCTTATTCATTGTCAACCTCCTTATTCATTGTCAACCTCCTTATTCATTGTCAACCTCCTTATTCATTGTCAACCTCCTTATTCATTGTCAACCTCCTTATTCATTGTCAACCTCCTTATTCATTGTCAACCTCCTTATTCATTGTCAACCTCCTTATTCATTGTCAACCTCCTTATTCATTGTCAACCTCCTTATTCATTGTCAACCTCCTTATTCATTGTCAACCCTATCATTCATTGTCAACCCTATCATTCATTGTCAACCTCCTTATTCATTGTCAACCTCCTTATTCATTGTCAACCTCCTTATTCATTGTCAACCTCTTCATTCATTGTCAACCTCCTTATTCATTGTCAACCTCCTTATTCATTGTCAACCTCCTTATTCATTGTCAACCTCCTTATTCATTGTCAACCTCCTTATTCATTGTCAACCTCCTTATTCATTGTCAACCTCCTTATTCATTGTCAACCTCCTTATTCATTGTCAACCTCCTTATTCATTGTCAACCTCCTTATTCATTGTCAACCTCCTTATTCATTGTCAACCTCCTTATTCATTGTCAACCTCCTTATTCATTGTCAACCTCCTTATTCATTGTCAACCTCCTTATTCATTGTCAACCTCCTTATTCATTGTCAACCTCCTTATTCATTGTCAACCTCCTTATTCATTGTCAACCTCCTTATTCATTGTCAACCTCCTTATTCATTGTCAACCTCCTTATTCATTGTCAACCTCCTTATTCATTGTCAACCTCCTTATTCATTGTCAACCTCCTTATTCATTGTCAACCTCCTCATTCATTGTCAACCTCCTTATTCATTGTCAACCTCCTTATTCATTGTCAACCTCCTTATTCATTGTCAACCTCCTTATTCATTGTCAACCTCCTTATTCATTGTCAACCTCCTTATTCATTGTCAACCTCCTTATTCATTGTCAACCTCCTTATTCATTGTCAACCTCCTCATTCATTGTCAACCTCCTTATTCATTGTCAACCTCCTTATTCATTGTCAACCTCCTTATTCATTGTCAACCTCCTTATTCATTGTCAACCTCCTTATTCATTGTCAACCTCCTTATTCATTGTCAACCTCCTTATTCATTGTCAACCTCCTTATTCATTGTCAACCTCCTTATTCATTGTCAACCTCCTCATTCATTGTCAACCTCCTTATTCATTGTCAACCTCCTTATTCATTGTCAACCTCCTTATTCATTGTCAACCTCCTTATTCATTGTCAACCTCCTTATTCATTGTCAACCTCCTTATTCATTGTCAACCTCCTTATTCATTGTCAACCTCCTCATTCATTGTCAACCTCCTTATTCATTGTCAACCTCCTTATTCATTGTCAACCTCCTTATTCATTGTCAACCTCCTTATTCATTGTCAACCTCCTTATTCATTGTCAACCTCCTTATTCATTGTCAACCTCCTTATTCATTGTCAACCTCCTTATTCATTGTCAACCTCCTTATTCATTGTCAACCTCCTTATTCATTGTCAACCTCCTTATTCATTGTCAACCTCCTTATTCATTGTCAACCTCCTTATTCATTGTCAACCTCCTTATTCATTGTCAACCTCCTTATTCATTGTCAACCTCCTTATTCATTGTCAACCTCCTTATTCATTGTCAACCTCCTTATTCATTGTCAACCTCCTTATTCATTGTCAACCTCCTCATTCATTGTCAACCTCCTTATTCATTGTCAACCTCCTTATTCATTGTCAACCTCCTTATTCATTGTCAACCCTTTCACATACTGTTAACCTGTTCATTTTCTTCAATTTATTTTCAGGTGTCGTGGCAATCTGCAACACTTGGATTCTGGTTTACTGAACTTATTGAACGTCACGCTCAGTTCCACGCTTGGTTATTTGAGGGACGACCGAATGTATTCTGGCTAACTGGGTTTTTCAACCCTCAGGTAAAATCAGTGAAAAATATATTTTGTCTGCAAATTTATTTAATTTTATTAAATATACATTATATACATCATATATGGCTACAGCGCCATATATCGTAACATCATTTTTTATCATACAATAATATAATATTATAAAATAATAGAAAAACAATATGAACAAGAAATTTAAAATAATGGCGATGGAGAAAACGGCCCAGGCTCGAAGACACTCAGAGGTGCATAAGGATGTAAGGGAACTCCTCCAGTAAAGGTCACGGAGAAAACGGCCCAGGCTCGAAGACACTCAGAGGTGCATAAGGATGTAAGGGAACTCCTCCAGTAAAGGTCACGGAGAAAATGGCCCAGGCTCGAAGACACTCAGAGGTGCATAAGGATGTAAGGGAACTCCTCCAGTAAAGGTCACGGAGAAAACGGCCCAGGCTCGAAGACACTCAGAGGTGCATAAGGATGTAAGGGAACTCCTCCAGTAAAGGTCACGGAGAAAACGGCCCAGGCTCGAAGACACTCAGAGGTGCATAAGGATGTAAGGGAACTCCTCAAGTAAAGGTCACGGAGAAAACGGCCCAGGCTCGAAGACACTCAGAGGTGCATAAGGATGTAAGGGAACTCCTCCAGTAAAGGTCACGGAGAAAACGGCCCAGGCTCGAAGACACTCAGAGGTGCATAAGGATGTAAGGGAACTCCTCCAGTAAAGGTCACGGAGAAAACGGCCCAGGCTCGAAGACACTCAGAGGTGCATAAGGATGTAAGGGAACTCCTCCAGTAAAGGTCACGGAGAAAACGGCCCAGGCTCGAAGACACTCAGAGGTGCATAAGGATGTAAGGAAACTCCTCCAGTAAAGGTCACGGAGAAAACGGCCCAGGCTCGAAGACACTCAGAGGTGCATAAGGATGTAAGGGAACTCCTCCAGTAAAGGTCACGGAGAAAACGGCCCAGGCTCGAAGACACTCAGAGGTGCATAAGGATGTAAGGGAACTCCTCAAGTAAAGGTCACGGAGAAAACGGCCCAGGCTCGAAGACACTCAGAGGTGCATAAGGATGTAAGGGAACTCCTCCAGTAAAGGTCACGGAGAAAACGGCCCAGGCTCGAAGACACTCAGAGGTGCATAAGGATGTAAGGGAACTCCTCCAGTAAAGGTCACGGAGAAAACGGCCCAGGCTCGAAGACACTCAGAGGTGCATAAGGATGTAAGGGAACTCCTCCAGTAAAGGTCACGGAGAAAACGGCCCAGGCTCGAAGACACTCAGAGGTGCATAAGGATGTAAGGAAACTCCTCCAGTAAAGGTCACGGAGAAAACGGCCCAGGCTCGAAGACACTCAGAGGTGCATAAGGATGTAAGGGAACTCCTCCAGTAAAGGTCACGGAGAAAACGGCCCAGGCTCGAAGACACTCAGAGGTGCATAAGGATGTAAGGGAACTCCTCCAGTAAAGGTCACGGAGAAAACGGCCCAGGCTCGAAGACACTCAGAGGTGCATAAGGATGTAAGGGAACTCCTCCAGTAAAGGTCACGGAGAAAACGGCCCAGGCTCGAAGACACTCAGAGGTGCATAAGGATGTAAGGGAACTCCTCCAGTAAAGGTCACGGAGAAAACGGCCCAGGCTCGAAGACACTCAGAGGTGCATAAGGATGTAAGGGAACTCCTCCAGTAAAGGTCACGGAGAAAACGGCCCAGGCTCGAAGACACTCAGAGGTGCATAAGGATGTAAGGGAACTCCTCCAGTAAAGGTCACGGAGAAAACGGCCCAGGCTCGAAGACACTCAGAGGTGCATAAGGATGTAAGGGAACTCCTCCAGTAAAGGTCACGGAGAAAACGGCCCAGGCTCGAAGACACTCAGAGGTGCATAAGGATGTAAGGGAACTCCTCCAGTAAAGGTCACGGAGAAAACGGCCCAGGCTCGAAGACACTCAGAGGTGCATAAGGATGTAAGGAAACTCCTCCAGTAAAGGTCACGGAGAAAACGGCCCAGGCTCGAAGACACTCAGAGGTGCATAAGGATGTAAGGGAACTCCTCCAGTAAAGGTCACGGAGAAAACGGCCCAGGCTCGAAGACACTCAGAGGTGCATAAGGATGTAAGGGAACTCCTCAAGTAAAGGTCACGGAGAAAACGGCCCAGGCTCGAAGACACTCAGAGGTGCATAAGGATGTAAGGGAACTCCTCCAGTAAAGGTCACTAGAGTTATATCTTTCGTCAGGTGGGTGTGAGATACTAGAAAGACCCTTATCCGATTCTTAGGTGATTCCCTAGTAGAATGCTTACTGTACCTCCCTTCCCACTTGACTACCGGTTTCGCTGAGGGAACCTGTTGTCAGTCAACCAGTGGCCTGTCGATGATATGCGTTAGACCCTGGAATCAGTGTATTAAATAAGAGGGTTCAGTGCATTTACTAGAATAATAGCAAATATATCTCACCAATAAAGCTATTGCACGTATGGTGCGAATAAGCGTAATACCAATAACACAATAATATCTAAAAAAGTAATACAGGGAAAGAGTAATAGGGTAGGGGACATTAATGTAAGAAATGCACCTAGGAATGAAGTTCTATACCGAAATCATAACATTATATACACCGCAATATAATCAATTGCTTCAACTTCATAAGGTAATAATCAATCAATCAACTTGATAGGTAATAAAGAAACCGCCGAAAAAAGGTTGTTGTGGCTGTACGTACTACTGTACTATACTGCTATACTCAGTTATATGGATACCGGTAGGCATTGTTCTGACTGCCAGAAGGCAGAATGTGCATTAGATCCTGGAGGTAGGATAGTAACTACTAGGCCAATTCCTAAAAACTCTCATTCTAATCTCGATACTTTTGAGGGCAGATTGCTCTGTCAAAGTTGTAAACTGAAACGCGGAGAACGGCTAACTCCTACAGCTGAAGCTATGTGTGTGGGCAACCGTGACCCACCTAACGCCAACAGCGTTCTGGAAGACGATTCCTCAGACGAGGATGAGTTGACTCAACTTGAACCTGCCACTTCCAGGCTGGAGTCAGTTGGTCTATCGACCGACAATACGGAAAATCCCAAAGTTATCTGCGAGCTGCTATGTTTTGTGCAGTTTCAAATTTCCTCAATGGACAAAACATCACTCGTTTCGGTTGTTTCAAATTTTTACTCCCTCTCTGAGGTAGTGGCTGCCAAAAGACTCCTCTTTGATGAAGCGGGTAAATGCGCATCCGCCGATCGTCCTCTGCCTGCGTGGGTGGGTCGGATGGGTAATAAAAAGAAAAAGGCCCACATTAACGATATATTTAATCTGTTCAATGAGAGCGCTTTTATCGATATCCCCACGAGACCTATATTTGTTGCGCTAAACACTTCTCGTCTACCCCCTTCCGATAATTTGTCGGCTAAGGCAGCGGTTAGGGACGAAGAAGTACGTGACCTACGGGATCTGGTTATTTTGCTAAAAGAGAAGGTTTTGATCCACGACTCCCTATTGACCTCTTCTGTCTGTAGTCGGGAGGATTACTTGAAGCTAAAGCACTATGTTTTAAGTAACAACTCAGTCAACGTTGTGTCTGCTGGGGGAACTCCTGGGTCAGCTACCGCGTGGAAACACCAAGTCGCCCCTCCTCCTCCGCCAGTGATCCTCGTTGATGGGGATACGGCGGACGGTCTGGATAATGCCCCGCTCCGGGCATATAGGGATACTCTGGGACCGGCTCCCGGCAATTACCCCCGTTCCAGTACCGGCCGGCCTCCGCAAGGCTATCGCTCTAGTGAAGTTGGCGCCAACGTCTCGCTCCGCTCTCGGTCAACTGTACTCAACCATGATCTAGCATTACATTCCGGTTCTACTGGCGGTAATGCTGCAGCCGATTCTAATATTGATGAGGATGGATTTCGTGTCGTCCGTAATAAAAAGAAATGTGCGGCTCCGCGATTTGGGACAGGCGATTTCTCGTCTGGGGATTTTGCTGATCTCTCGCTGGGCTCACCCTCTCGGCTAAAGAGGTTCCAGAAAGGAAGGGATCAAATATTTGTATCGCGATTTAAGCCGTATGTATCTGCTGACTTGGTTAAAAACTTCTTATCTGATAAACTTAACGTAGAAGTGGATGTTGTTGAGAATCCTAATAAAATCATCAATTCGTATAACTCCTTTATTGTAAGTCCACCTGATGAGTCTTCCTTCTCTACACTCCTACAGTTGGACTCATGGCCAAAGGGTATAATTGTTAAGCGCTTTTGGCCTGCGCCGCGATCCGGCATCGCCAAACCGACATCCTCACCGCCTTCGACCCGCAGGGTGGGTGAGTCACCAGTAGCCTGATAGGTTGCTGATATGGTTCTGTATTATATACACAGTATAACTTTTGCTCTCATATACTCTAGAGTGAAACTCATCATTGATCATAAACTTAACATTATCAATGGCTATCCTAAACTCACTTAGAATATGTACTTATAACTGCAGTGGCCTGAATAATAACCCGGATGTCATTAAGGCTTTATGTGACTCGCATGACGTCGTTTTTTTTACAGGAAACCTGGCTGGTAAAGCAAAAATTGCCCAAATTAAATTCGCTCCATAATGACTTTTTTAGTTCGGGTGTATCTTCCATCGATTTGGCTGATGGTCCATTGGTCGGCCGTCCTTTTGGCGGGTTGGCTGTTTTATGGCGCAAACATTTATCCAGTTCAATAAATATAGTCAATATTAATGAAAGAATTATTGGTTGTAATATTAAAAGTACTGACGGTTCTAGCACTCTGTTACTGAATGTATATATGCCTTGTGAATCCGTTGATAATTTAGATTTGTATCTAGAGTTATTAGGTGAATGTTCTGCGTACATTGCTGAGCACCCTGGTTCTAAATGTGCTATTTTGGGAGACTTTAATACTGCTCTCGATCGACCGTTTGGTAATGAACTGAAATTATTTTGTGATTGTTTTTCATTGATATGGTCAGATTTACATATTCTACCCGATGACACTTTTTCATTTACCAGCCATGTACATGGCACAGTGTCGTGCTTAGACCACATCGTTTCCACCGCCGACTTTCACTCCTCTATTAGTAATATTACTGTCCTACGTGATCTTGTTTATGATGAACATTTACCCGTCTCAGTGACTGTATCTTTGCTGCTTAGTGCGTCTACACCAGGCAGTAGTAATAAGGTCACTTTTACCAATAACGCAAATTGGGATAAAGCCAGCGGTGAAAATATTTCAAAATATTCTCAAACTGTTGATGAACAACTACGTTTATTACAGTTACCCCTTTCTGCTTTAACTTGTTGTGATATTCATTGTAAGAATATTAACCATAAAATGTCACTAACGCATGTCACATGTGTTATACTGATACTATTAATATTCTACATAGCTGTACATCAAAATTTATTCCTCAAAAAAAGGGTAATTCAATCTCCAATTGCATTCCTGGCTGGAATGAGTTTGTAAAAGAAAAGCGGGCTGCGGGGCAGGAGGCTTTTGATATTTGGTGCGAACAAGGGCGGCCTAGGTTTGGGCTTGTATGGGAGGTAAAGAAAAAAACGGCCGCGCAATTTAAATTGGCTCTCTGAAATTGCAAACGGGAGGAAGGTGCTTTGCGAGCAGATCGCCTAGCGGCTTCTTTTATTAACTCCAGAAAAGATTTTTGGAGTTCAATAAAGAAAGCAACAACTATTAAAATGGGTTTAGCAACCTCTGTCGGCTCCGCCCACACTGAGGAAGAAATAGCCGATTTATTCAAATCTAATTATTATGATATTTTTAATTCAGTCCCTGTATCTGAAATTGACTCTACTTTTGTGCATTGTAAGTTTTCTGAATGGGACGGCTCCAATAATGTCCATATTTCTGCTGATAAGGTGAAAGATGCCATCAACGGTCTGCAGTGTGGAAAGGCTGCCGGGCCTGATGGCATCTTCCCTGAAAGTTATATTTTTGGCGGTAACCTTTTGCCAGTAATTTTGTGTTTATTGTTCAATTAATTTATAACTCATGGGTTTTTGCCTCAATCGTTAATTAATTCTAGTTTTTTGCCTATTATCAAAGATAAAAACGCTAGTATGAGTGAACGTTCGAATTACCGACCCATAGCCAAAGCTACAGCTGGCTCTAAGGTTTTGGAAACGTGTTTGCTTCGGCTCGTTGCCATGCATTCCAATATATCTGACAACCAGTTTGGTTTTGCAGAGGGCCTAGGTACAGAAATGTGTATTTTTGCCTTAAAACAAACAATTCACTTATATATTAGTAAAGACTCACCTGTGTATACTGCCTTCTTAGACGCCTCGAAAGCGTTTGACCGCGTCAATCATAGTAAACTTTTTCGAAAGCTAATTGAACTTGGTGTATCTATTGGTATTGTAAGACTCTTGGCCTTTTGGTAATCCCATCAACTAATTTATATTAGCTGGGGTTCTGCTTCTTCCGGTGCATTTTTGGTTTCAAATGGTGTCCGTCAAGGAAGTTTGCTCAGCCCCCTCTTATTTAACATTTATATGAATGACTTAAGTGTAGAACTAAACAAATCTAATGTTGGTTGTAAAGTTGGAAAGAGTCTTTTAAATCACTTATTTTACGCAGATGACCTGTGTTTACTGTCGCCGAGTATTTTTGGGTTACGTGCACCAGTCAAGATATGTGAGCGTTACGGCGCTAAATTTGATATTTTGTTCAATCCACTCAAATCACACTGTTTGTATTTTATGCCCTATCGTTTTCACCGTGCAGGCGACATCTATCTCAATGGAAAAGCGTTAGACTGTGTTAAGCAGGTTTCTTACTTGGGACACATTATAAGCTGTGACCTTTCTGATGAAGCAGACATAAATAAAATTAAATATTCTTTATTTTGTCGAGGTAATTTGTTAGTTAGAAATTTCTCTCGGTGTTCTCTTGGTGTTAAACTATGTTTGTTCAAAACTTATTGCTACAGTTTATATTGCAGCTCTTTGTGGTCTATTTTCCGTGTTCAAACTTTGCGACAAGTGAAAGTAGCCTATAACATGTGTTTTCGTCTGTTGTTTAAATACTCCCGTAGTGACGATGCAGACACAATTTTTGTTAATAATAGAGTAACTACCTTTAAGGCCATTATGCGCAAATCTATATTTTCCTTGTTAAATAGAGTAAATAACTCAGGTAATACGCTAATTGGTGTTATTATAACTAATTTTTCAGTGAACTCTGTTCTGATTGATCGGTGGCACAAGGTGCTTGATCCAAGTTTAACGTAATTATCGTATTCGGAATACATTGTTAAATTTCCTTTATTTTCGTATTTGGTGTAATTCTACTTTAATGGTGCTGTATTTCTCAAATTTAGTTTAGTTAGTTCTGCCTTGTATGTACAATGGATCGTTTGTGTTCGAGATTATAAATGAATAAATAAATCAATAATCGTTACTAAACAGCTGACTAATCTCACTATTAACACCTTCACCTGTTATACACCCAAAATGTTATCTATCTCTTAGCCGTGAGTAGTTACTGGTAAAATCGTCCCTTTCATTTTCAAACAACCTAAATGACAAAATTGACTTTTCCTGTAAAACAGCATTATTGATTCTAATTTTGTTTGCAAGTAATTCTCCAGTATTTTGGTCTTATTACTTTTAAATACATTAAATGTAACGATTTTAAACAAAACAGTTTTGGTATTGGAATTATGTAACATATTAGGTAGGAAACAATGTATAGGGATATAGGTTGTTTAAAAAAATATTAAATTTTTTACAATGATTACTCAAAAGCATTAAAACCCTTAAGACAAATTCGATTATTAAGTTTTAAAAATATATAACAAATATCCCCCTATCATAATAAACAACAATTATAGCTCCTGACTCGTTGTTTCCTATTTTATATCAACGTTTCCGGGGCTTACCTTATTTATAATAGTAAAATGTATTATATAGCTTGTTTTAAAAAAAGTTTCGTTATCATGCGGTCTATACAAAACTGGCATATAGGTGGTTTTGAAACGTTAAATATCTCAGTTATACGTGGGACTTAGGGATTTTGGAGGTTGGATTTAGTGTATACTTGACTGGGACTGCTGTACTTGATACTTCATCTGTTTCAGCAGTTGCTTAGTAGCCTACTGCCCTAACTGTCTGACAGTTGTTATAACTGCCACAAAACCACTATAATTTTGAAGGATTCTTAGAAGTTCTAAAAGCTAAACATGAGAATGCAGCGCACCCCACCGCGCCGCTTAACACGCAGTCGGGGCCCTGCGCCAACACCCAATGACGCCCCAACCAGGAAACCCCGACCACTGAAAGCTAGTCGCGGTTCAAGAATCTCCCCTGGCAATGGACACGCTGCATCTATCTGCGCCAAGGTCCGTCACAGTCCACCAACCTCTACCAATATCGGACGCGGTTCACCGATCCATACAGAGGCCGGACGCGTTTCACCGACCCCTATAGAGGCCGGACGCGTTTCACTGATCCCTACAGAGGTCGGACGCGTTTCACTGATCCCTACAGAAGTAGGAAGCGGTTCACCGATCCCTACAGAGGCCGGACGCGTTTCACTGATCCCTACCGAGGTTGGACGCGGTTCACCGATCCCTACAGAGGCCGGACGCGTTTCATCGATCCCTACAGAGGTCGGACGCGTCTAACCGATCCCTACAGAGGTCGGACGCGTTCCAACGATCCCTACAGACGCCAGACATGGTTCACCGATCCCTACCGAGGTCGGACGCGGTTCACCGACCCCTACAGATGCCGGACGCGGTTCACCGATCCCCACAGAGTTTGGACGCGGTCCACTGATCCCCACAGAGGTCGGACGCGGTTCAGCGATCCCTACCAAGGTCAGACCCGGTTCACCAATCCCTACAGAGGTCGGACTCGTTACACCGATCCCTACAGAGGTCGGACGCATTTCACCGATCCCTACTGATGATGGATGCGGTTCACCGATCCCTACAGAGGCCGGGCGCGCACCTCTGATCCCTACCGAGGTCGGACACGGTTCACTGATCCCTACAGAGGCCGGACATGTTTCATTGATCCCTACAGAGGTCGGACACGTTTCAACGATCCCTATGGATGCCGGACGCAGTTCACCCATCCCTACAGATGCCGGACATGGCTCACCGATCCCTACAGATGCCGGACATGGCTCACCGATCCCTACCGAGATCGGACGCGGTTCACCGACCCCTACTGATGCAGGAAGTGGTCCACCGATCCCTGCAGAGGTCGGATGAGGTCCACTGATCCCCACAGAGGTTGGGCGCGGTTCAGCGATCCCTACAGAGGTCGGATGTGCTTCACCGATCCCTACAGATGTCAGACGTGGTTCACCGATCCCTTCTGAGGTCAGGCACGGTTCACCTATTCACCTATCCCTACAGAGGTCGGACTCGTTTCACCGATCCCTACAGAGGTCGGATGCGGTTCACCAATCCCTACAGAGGTCGGACGCGGTTCACCGATCCCTACCGAGGCTGGACGCGGTTCACCGATCCCTACAGAGGCCGGATGCGTTTCATCGATCCCTACAGAGGTCGGACGCGTTTCACCGATCCCTACAGAGGTTGGACGCATTTCAACAATCCCTGCAGAGGCCGGACGTGGCTCACCAATCCCTACAGAGGCCGGACGCGGTTCACCGATCCCTACAGACGCCGGACGTGGTTTACCAATCCCTACAGAGGCCGGACGCGTTTCACCGATCCCTACAGAGGCTGGGCGCGGTTCACCGATCCCTACAGATGCCGGATGTGGTTCACATATCCCTACTGAGGTCGGACATGGTTCACCGATCCCTACCAAGGTCGGACGTGGTTCACATATCCCCACTGAGGTCGGACGTGGCTCAGCCATCCCTACCGAGGTCGAATGCAGTTCACCGATCCCTACAGATGCCGGACGTGGTTCACCGATCCATACAGAGCTTGGACACGGTTCCTACAGACATTGGATGCGGTTTACCGATCCCTACAGAGGCTGGACGCGGTTCACCGATCCCAACAGAGGCCAGACACGGTTCACCGATCCCGACAGAGGCCGGACGCGGTTCATCATTACCCCCCGAGGTCCATCGCGGCTCAAGAATCAGAACAAAGCCAGGTCATGGTGCTAGTATCAGAACCAAGATTGGACAAGTTCCAGACTCTGTACCAATGGTGGATGCTAATCCCACCAACAATGTGGCCCACGCCCACACAATTTCCAAAACTAAAACTCCTATTGTACTTGATATAACAATTAATAACCCCCCGGACCAATCACACACCCCCATAACGATAGCCATATGCACACCTGCCAATATAGACATTGTGAATCAACCTGACTGGGACAGCTGTGAGCGGCAAGGTAATCCGACAGTGGGTGACTGTTCATATCTTCCACATTCTCCTACACTAGCTGCACACAACACAGTTGTTGTTGAGGAGATCAGCGAAGAAGACAACAATGTCACATTCATTAGGATGGTAAGCAGTAACGTTGGCCCAGCTACCAACTTCTATCCAGACATTATTGAGGAAATCAATGATGAGGCAGTGATACTTGCAGCAACAACGCGACCAATTGCCAAAGGACTGGTTCTTCTACGAGACAACGACCCTGACTGGCGTTATTTAAACCTACGAGAGGAGCTCTCCACAGTTATTGTAGACTCTTTTCTGTCAATATTAGAAAGAAAACTTCCCCATATAGCATGCATAGACTCGTCACTCTGCAGTGAAATTCTGATACAAGAAAATTTTGACTTGGCTAGTGCCATCAGGTATATCATGTCCATCTGCTGTATTGAATCAAAGAAGCTTCTGTTCTTCCCAGACTGTGGCAAGCAACACTTTTTTCTGCATGTAGCCAATGTCCTGCTTCGAAAAGCCTATACAATGTGCAGTATCACCAAAGTGAAAGCAACAACAGATAAAACTCACATTATATGTAATATACTAAACTTAATCAGCAGTACAAATGATACATCAGGATGCAACCAGCAGTGGCCGGTTGACATCAACCGCAGACGACAATTCCCAGGACAGAGGAACAGCTATGACTGTGGGGTCTATCTTTGTCTATATGCCCTTGCCAAGACTACCGATTCTACACGATTACAATCTGAAAAGTCCAGTAGTATACCGCTTATCGGATCCTAGTAACGATGTATCTTACCGTAAGATCCAGTAGTGTATACGGGCTCGTACAGTATCTGACAATAAATCCCAGTCCAGGGTGTCTAAATAAACAGATACTAAATACGCGAACTACTACTGGCGAGGAACAGAGCCTGGTGTCTATTCTAATACATGGGCGAGTCAAATGCCCGGCGAACTAGACAAAACAGGATACCCGTCCTCTAACCGGTGAGGCAGATGTACAGTCTACGGTGACAGACCGGTAGCAGAAATACTCCTTGCCTGATCAAATATCGCGGGCTCAGGCAGGGTTGTGGGTACTAATGTATAAGCTACAAAGTGAACCGGTACAGAACTGTCAGTACTACAAATCACTAAATTATGGAACATATTCTGTCTGTACCTAAAGTGTATTTGCGTACTGACGAACAGCAATAGGACACACCTGTAGGAAATACAGGTTAATCCGGGGATTTTTAGTACGGGTTCTGCCTGAATCTGAGCTATTTGATCCTAAATTTTGCGGCGTCCCAGGACAGCTTCACGCTTACCCTGATCTATAGGTCTTACGGCGGGCAAGGGCGTCAAACAAAGTCTTACCTTCCTCTGAAACGGGCGCTGCATGGCAAAGGTGGCGTATTTGGAAGGGGGGGGGGGGGGGTGCGTGGGCTATTCTAATGTGGGCGCTTAGCATGTTGTGGACATCTTCTCCCTGCGTTGCTGATGGCCTAACAGTTTAAGCAGCCATCTCCCAAATGTTTGGCTGTCCCAATGGTGGACAAGACAAAATATACATGTTCAAAGTTTACAGTATATTTATGTAATTTACAAAAGATTTATCAAAGTTCAAGTTAATGTAACTAGAAAGGGTATACAAGATTAACAAGATAAGTTAAGGAAAATAGTGTAGGGTAATAAGATAACTTAATGGTGTTAGTAAGTGATAACCGAAGGCAAACCGGCCCTTATATAGCAAATCTGGGACATAGAATTCACTAGAACCTTCCAGAGCATTCCATGGCCTCACATTGGAGCAATAAGATGTTCTATGCCCTATGATTGGCCCAACTCGTCATTCCACATGTTGTACGCACCTCAATGGCTTATCTAATCAATCAGATTGAAAATAAATAGCCCAAAAATGCAAGCGTCTTCCTCGGAAGGTTCTCCTCTATTTCTATGAGTTGCCGCAATGGCTCGTCTATTATCGCGGACTCGCTCGGATCCTCATCATCATGATGAGTGGTAGGCTTGCGAGCCTTCCAGGATCCTTCCGGGCCTTTGAACTCCGCGTGGAGTTCCCCGTCGTAGGGTACTAACGTCAACATCAACGGTCTGTCGACCTTGCTTCTTGCGTGATTTAGATAAATGTCCCTAAAAACGCTAAGTCCCGCTTGCGTGAAAACTTCGCAGTGCGCATCGGTGTTATAAAAGGGTTGGAGAAATCAGCAGAATACATCAGTATGCGTCCTAGACACTTCGAGTCCTGGACTTAGAGTCCTAGACACTACATCACAATGAAGCACACGTTCACTGAAGATTCAATCGCCAAATAGTATTGCAAGATTATTCGTGGAGGTGAGGTAATTGCCCAATACACGCAACCTCGCCAGTTCAACTGTGACTCAAACTCGGTTACGCCAGGGGTATCTCCCTCACCATATATGTCCATGTATTTGCTCCTCTTACTCTCTTTATAGTCCCAACTGAACATTAGATATGAGATATAACCCATTCCAGTTTTTAGCGTGTTATACTCCCTGAAATATCCTTGCTCGATAGCCCAAAGCAACAATGGTCTAGTATCCACGTAAGGCGTAGGCAATCGATCCTCCTCCTCGGGCATTCCTGCGAAATCGCTAATAAGGTCCTCCCGTACACCGGATCCGATCTTGACGATACTCTTATTATGTACAATGTCATGCACGGCCTTTGGCAACATCCTAGCTTCTATGCTACAAGCCAGGTCCATGGATTTAATTATCCGTTTTATCATCGCGTGTCTTTGCATCGTTACTTCCGGCATAGGCATCTTTCTATCGCTCCTCTGTCGGCTGAAGATGTGTAGCACTCTGTCAGGTGCTCGAATCTGTATGGTCTTCGTTACGTTCTACTAGATGAAGCACAAATAGAGGTTAGATGTGAGGAGACTTAGAGTTTTGTCGGCTTTTGGCTCAACTTTGCTCTAAAACCCCTACCCATTTGCCTAATGACTTCGGGTTTTGCGTGATTTCGCACTGGCTCCTAATTCAAAAAAATGGGCCGATAAAAAACGAATTCCGGGTAAACTAGCCGCGAGTCTAAAATACTCACCTTTTAATTTCCCAAACTACTTTCCCAAAGAAAAATAGTGCAGTCGAGAATTAATTTGGTCTAAAATAATAGTAGACACGACTACGTATAACAAGGCCGATTTTCTTTTCCAAAAAAAAAATTTATCGGTAGGCTCGCAAGCCTTCCATCCGCTCTTGTCCTTCCCAATTTTAATTTTTATCTAGCTGTATCCTAGAATTCGCATCCACTGGAGAATCGTTTTTTTTAATTTAAATCCAACCAAATGGATTTGTCTAATAATTTTTGAAAAATTGTCTCACTTGTGGGTTCCAAGTGGAATTCCATTCCCACTGTACACACAATCCCGCTCCTATGTGATACATAAGGGTACTACCCTCCATGTTCACATATAAAGACAATGGAATTCCACCGCTGCCTTTATCTACAGTGAAGAGGAATACAAATGTACATACAGTAATACAAAATACCAAATCGCTAAAATACAGTAAGGCTATGTGGCGACCATCAAGGGTCCCACATCTTTATTTACTAAGATTGGGTGGAGATTTGTAGTCTCCTGTCTCATTTCTAGTCTCCTCAAGGAGCACGAGACGTTGTACAGGCCTATCTACGGTACGTCCGTCAATAGTCCGTACAGTAACTGTCCTTACTACACCAGATGTAGGGTGCGTGGTCAAAATGACTCCAGTCAGCCAAAACCGTCTTTTCAGATTGGTTTCAGCCAATAAAACGTGGTCACCTCGTCTCAAACATCGGGTATTAAGATACCAAGAGGTTCTGGCCGAAATAGAGGGCTAATAGTGCTTCTGCCATATTTCCCAGAATTTGTTAGCTAACAACTGAGTGATTTTCCAAGCTTTGTTGCCGTATCCATCGCTATCGACAGGTACCAAAGTGGGCAACAATGTCGTCGGCGCCTGCATAAGCAGGTGCGCTGGTGTCAAGGCAAACTGTGAGTCATTGTTGTCTGGGATCAAAGCGATTGGTCTAGTATTCAAAACCGCTTCGATTTCTAATAACATCATCAGTTGGTCGTCTGTCAAGATGCGTTGCATCGGTATTACTTTCGCCATAGCCATCTTAATTGACCCAATCAGTCTTTCCCAAACGCCACCTCTCCACAGACTGTCAGAAGTGTTAAAGCTCCAGACAATATGGTGAGGACGTAGTTCTTCGGAAATCTGGTTTTGGTCCAACTTCTTTAAGGCTCTGGTGATTTCATCCGTGCATCCACAAAGTTAGTCCCTTGGTCGCAACAAATGGATTTGACCAATCCACATCTAGCGATAAATCGTCGTAAGGCTAGGATAGAGGCGTTGGTGGTTAAAAAGCCACATAGAAAGGTTAGAGGTCAAACCACCTCAGAGGGAATACAGCTAGTAAAGGCTAGCAGTGGGGGGAAACACTCCCAGAGAGTACCAGGGTGACAAGTAGTATATTAGCCAATAGAGGGGAGGGAAGCACGTGATAGGGAACAGGAAAGCATCCATTGGGTAGAAGGCCAAAGTAGAGTAAGAAAGTAGAGTAAGAGGTAAAAGCAATATTCAATCTGTTAATCATACTGTATATTATCAGTCTATACCGGTTTACCAATCAGTTGTGCTATTCAGTCTATTTAGGGCAGACCGGCAATAGTTTTAGACCGTCATCGGCACCACCATACCGGTAAATATTTTATCTGTATCTTCTGCATCTATTAATCTGTGCTATCATCGCGTACCTTAATTAATATCAAAGACAACAGCAACTCATACTGTTTTCCTAGTCGGCTTCGGCCAAAGTCAGTAACACAATCCCTAGCAGAACAGTGACGCGTACTTCAACAACCCGGTCGGGATCTTTGATCCCGTCACAATTTTGCGATTATGGTTTCTGTTGTTGTATATTAAAGCATATTTTTGTCATAAATAATATATAAAATCACCTATTCCAAGGTGTAATCATCAACTTGATTACATTGCAATTATCGTACCTACTATAGTCCACGCCTGCTGCTCTCGGTTTTTAAAACCTCTTGGACTGCATCTTATCTAGCTCTCTCTATCTTTGCTCTCTAGGGTTTTCTCACTGTTTCTAACTGATATCTATCCTTCATTCTCTAGGGTTTTCTCACTGCGATGAGACAAGAAATTACCAGAGCTCACAAGGGATGGGCCTTGGATTCAGTGGTGCTTGCTAATGATGTTACCAAGATGATGAAAGAAGATGTGAATAATCCCCCTGGAGAAGGTATTGTTATACCCTGTATTTCCCCGGAACACTTTAAACATAAACAGCCCCGTTTGCATAGATTGTCTATATACCTTGATCCACTTAAATAGTGTAGCTCGTCCCTTGGCTTTTTGTTTTAAGGAGCCCGCCCCTTGTGATATGTTGACTTTGTCGGTGCAAATGGCAGGCTGCGGCTGCAAGTATCGGGGGCCGTTTTAACTTTGAATTATTTCTGCTTATTATTCCAGTTGCGTCAAGTACAAAGGGTGTACAGTGAGTGCTTAAGGAGTCCAAGATTATGTAAACCTTAACTCACAAAAATTTTTGTTTGAAATTTTTTTGATAAAGATTTATAATTATTTATTGATTCTTTTTTTAATGTAGTTTTTTCTATGTGTTTACTTAAGGACTTATGTTTTATATTTGTTTACCAAGGTGTTTACATAAGAACTTATTTTCTATATTTGTTTACCTAGGTGTTTACATAAGTACTTATGTTTTATATTTGTTTAACCAGGTGTTTACATAATAACTTATGTTTTATTACATAGGTGTTTACATAAGTGCTTATGTTCTATATTTGTTTAACTAGGTGTTTACATAGGTCTTTATGTTCATTATTTGTTTAACTAGGTGTTTACATAAGTACTTATGTTTTATATTTGTTTAACTAGGTGTTTACATAGGTCTTTATGTTCATTATTTGTTTAACTAGGTGTTTACATAAGTACTTATGTTCTATATTTGTTTAACTAGGTGTTTACATAGGTCTTTATGTTCATTATTTGTTTATCTAGGTGTTTACATAAGTACTTATGTTCTATATTTTTTTAACTAGGTGTTTACATAAGTACTTATGTTCTATATTTGTTTAACTAGGTGTTTACATAGGTCTTTATGTTCATTATTTGTTTAACTAGGTGTTTACATAATAACTTATGTTTTATTACATAGGTGTTTACATAAGTGCTTATGTTCTATATTTGTTTAACTAGGTGTTTACATAGGTCTTTATGTTCATTATTTGTTTAACTAGGTGTTTACATAATAACTTATGTTTTATTACATAGGTGTTTACATAAGTGCTTATGTTCTGTATTTGTTTAACTAGGTGTTTACATAGGTCTTTATGTTCATTATTTGTTTAACTAGGTGTTTACATAATAACTTATGTTTTATTACATAGGTGTTTACATAAGTGCTTATGTTCTATATTTGTTTAACTAGGTGTTTACATAGGTCTTTATGTTCATTATTTGTTTAACTAGGTGTTTACATAAGTACTTATGTTCTATATTTGTTTAACTAGGTGTTTACATAAGTACTTATGTTCTATATTTGTTTAACCAGGTGTTTACATAGGTCTTTATGTTCATTATTTGTTTAACTAGGTGTTTACATAATAACTTATGTTTTATTACATAGGTGTTTACATAAGTGCTTATGTTCTATATTTGTTTAACTAGGTGTTTACATAGGTCTTTATGTTCATTATTTGTTTAACTAGGTGTTTACATAAGTGCTTATGTTCTATATTTGTTTAACTAGGTGTTTACATAGGTCTTTATGTTCATTATTTGTTTAACTAGGTGTTTACATAAGTACTTATGTTCTATATTTGTTTTACTAGGTGTTTACATAGGTCTTTATGTTCATTATTTGTTTAACTAGGTGTTTACATAAGTACTTATGTTCTATATTTGTTTAACTAGGTTTTTACATAGGTCTTTATGTTCATTATTTGTTTAACTAGGTGTTTACATAAGTACTTATGTTCTATATTTGTTTAACCAGGTGTTTACATAGTTCTTTATGTTCATTATTTGTTTAACTAGGTGTTTACATAAGTACTTATGTTCTATATTTGTTTAACTAGGTGTTTACATAAGTACTTATGTTCTATATTTGTTTAACTAGGTGTTTACATAGGTCTTTATGTTCATTATTTGTTTAACTAGGTGTTTACATAAGTACTTATGTTCTATATTTGTTTAACTAGGTGTTTACATAAGTACTTATGTTCTATATTTGTTTAACCAGGTGTTTACATAGGTCTTTATGTTCATTATTTGTTTAACTAGGTGTTTACATAGGTCTTTATGTTCATTATTTGTTTAACTAGGTGTTTACATAAGTACTTATGTTCTATATTTGTTTAACCAGGTGTTTACATAGGTCTTTATGTTCATTATTTGTTTAACTAGGTGTTTACATAGGTCTTTATGTTCATTATTTGTTTAACTAGGTGTTTACATAAGTACTTATGTTCTATATTTGTTTAACCAGGTGTTTACATAGGTCTTTATGTTCATTATTTGTTTTACTAGGTGTTTACATAGGTCTTTATGTTCATTATTTGTTTAACTAGGTGTTTACATAAGTACTTATGTTCTATATTTGTTTAACTAGGTGTTTACATAGGTCTTTATGTTCATTATTTGTTTAACTAGGTGTTTACATAAGTACTTATGTTCTATATTTGTTTAACTAGGTGTTTACATATGTCTTTATGTTCATTATTTGTTTAACTAGGTCTTTACATAAGTACTTATGTTCTATATTTGTTTAACTAGGTGTGTTCATATGTCTTTATGTTCATTATTTGTTTAACTAGGTGTTTACATAGGTCTTTATGTTCATTATTTGTTTAACTAGGTGTTTACATAAGTGCTTATGTTCTATATTTGTTTAACCAGGTGTTTACATAAGTACTTATGTTCTATATTTGTTTAACTAGGTGTTTACATAGGTCTTTATGTTCATTATTTGTTTAACTATGTGTTTACATAAGTGCTTATGTTCTATATTTGTTTAACCAGGTGTTTACATAGGTCTTTATGTTCATTATTTGTTTAACTAGGTGTTTACATAAGTGCTTATGTTCTATATTTGTTTAACCAGGTGTTTACATAGGTCTTTATGTTCATTATTTGTTTAACTAGGTGTTTACATAAGTGCTTATGTTCTATATTTGTTTAACCAGGTGTTTACATAGGTCTTTATGTTCATTATTTGTTTAACTAGGTGTTTACATAAGTACTTATGTTCTATATTTGTTTAACTAGGTGTTTACATAAGTACTTATGTTCTATATTTGTTTAACCAGGTGTTTACATAGGTCTTTATGTTCATTATTTGTTTAACTAGGTGTTTACATAGGTCTTTATGTTCATTATTTGTTTAACTAGGTGTTTACATAGGTCTTTATGTTCATTATTTGTTTAACTAGGTGTTTACATAAGTACTTATGTTCTATATTTGTTTAACTAGGTGTTTACATAGGTCTTTATGTTCTATATTTGTTTAACTAGGTGTTTACATAGGTCTTTATGTTCATTATTTGTTTAACTAGGTGTTTACATAGGTCTTTATGTTCATTATTTGTTTAACTAGGTGTTTACATAAGTACTTATGTTCTATATTTGTTTAACCAGGTGTTTACATAGGTCTTTATGTTCATTATTTGTTTAACTAGGTGTTTACATAGGTCTTTATGTTCATTATTTGTTTAACTAGGTGTTTACATAAGTACTTATGTTCTATATTTGTTTAACCAGGTGTTTACATAAGTACTTATGTTCTATATTTGTTTAACTAGGTGTTTACATAGGTCTTTATGTTCATTATTTGTTTAACTAGGTGTTTACATAGGTCTTTATGTTCATTATTTGTTTAACTAGGTGTTTACATAAGTACTTATGTTCTATATTTGTTTAACCAGGTGTTTACATAGGTCTTTATGTTCATTATTTGTTTAACTAGGTGTTTACATAGGTCTTTATGTTCATTATTTGTTTATCTAGGTGTTTACATAAGTACTTATGTTCTATATTTGTTTAACCAGGTGTTTACATAGGTCTTTATGTTCATTATTTGTTTAACCAGGTGTTTACATAGGTCTTTATGTTCATTATTTGTTTAACTAGGTGTTTACATAAGTACTTATGTTCTATATTTGTTTAACCAGGTGTTTACATAGGTCTTTATGTTCATTATTTGTTTAACCAGGTGTTTACATAGGTCTTTATGTTCATTATTTGTTTAACTAGGTGTTTACATAAGTACTTATGTTCTATATTTGTTTAACTAGGTGTTTACATAGGTCTTTATGTTCATTATTTGTTTAACTAGGTGTTTACATAAGTACTTATGTTCTATATTTGTTTAACCAGGTGTTTACATAGGTCTTTATGTTCATTATTTGTTTAACTAGGTGTTTACATAAGTACTTATGTTCTATATTTGTTTAACTAGGTGTTTACATAGGTCTTTATGTTCATTATTTGTTTAACTAGGTGTTTACATAAGTACTTATGTTCTATATTTGTTTAACCAGGTGTTTACATATGTCTTTATGTTCATTATTTGTTTATCTAGGTGTTTACATACATGGATTATTTCTGGATGGCGCTGGTTGGGATCGCCGTAATACTAAACTTATTGAATCCACTCCTAAAGTCCTGTTTACTGTACTTCCAGTGGTACACGTGTACGCAGTCAATCAACCTCCAACCAAAGATGTAAAGTGAGTATACTGGTATCAGTGAGTATACTGGTATCAGTGAGTATACTGGTATCAGTGAGTATACTGGTATCAGTGAGTATACTGCTATCAGTGAGTATACTGGTATCAGTGAGTATACTGGTATCAGTGAGTATACTGGTATCAGTGAGTATACTGGTATCAGTGAGTATACTGGTATCAGTGAGTATACTGGTATCAGTGAGTATACTGGTATCAGTGAGTATACCGGTATCAGTGAGTATACCGGTATCAGTGAGTATACTGGTATCAGCGAGTATACCGGTATCAGTGAGTATACTGGTATCAGTGAGTATACTGGTATCAGTGAGTATACCGGTATCAGTGAGTATACCGGTATCAGCGAGTATACCGGTATCAGTGAGTATACCGGTATCAGTGAGTATACCGGTATCAGTGAGTATACCGGTATCAGTGAGTATACTGGTATCAGTGAGTATACCGGTATCAGTGAGTATACCGGTATCAGTGAGTATACTGGTATCAGTGAGTATACTGGTATCAGTGAGTATACTGGTATTGGTGAGTATACTGGTATCAGTGAGTATACTGGTATCAGTGAGTATACTGGTATCAGTGAGTATACTGGTATCAGTGAGTATACTGGTATCAGTGAGTATACTGGTATCAGTGAGTATACTGGTATCAGTGAGTATACTGGTATCAGTGAGTATACTGGTATCAGATCAGTGAGTATACTGGTATCAGCGAGTATACCGGTATCAGTGAGTATACCGGTATCAGTGAGTATACCGGTATCAGTGAGTATACCGGTATCAGTGAGTATACTGGTATCAGTGAGTATACTGGTATCAGTGAGTATACTGGTATCAGTGAGTATACCGGTATCAGTGAGTATACCGGTATCAGCGAGTATACCGGTATCAGTGAGTATACCGGTATCAGTGAGTATACCGGTATCAGTGAGTATACCGGTATCAGTGAGTATACTGGTATCAGTGAGTATACCGGTATCAGTGAGTATACCGGTATCAGTGAGTATACTGGTATCAGTGAGTATACTGGTATCAGTGAGTATACTGGTATTGGTGAGTATACTGGTATCAGTGAGTATACTGGTATCAGTGAGTATACTGGTATCAGTGAGTATACTGGTATCAGTGAGTATACTGGTATCAGTGAGTATACTGGTATCAGTGAGTATACTGGTATCAGTGAGTATACTGGTATCAGTGAGTATACTGGTATCAGATCAGTGAGTATACTGGTATCAGCGAGTATACCGGTATCAGTGAGTATACCGGTATCAGTGAGTATACCGGTATCAGTGAGTATACCGGTATCAGTGAGTATACTGGTATCAGTGAGTATACTGGTATCAGTGAGTATACTGGTATCAGTGAGTATACCGGTATCAGTGAGTATACCGGTATCAGCGAGTATACCGGTATCAGTGAGTATACCGGTATCAGTGAGTATACCGGTATCAGTGAGTATACCGGTATCAGTGAGTATACTGGTATCAGTGAGTATACTGGTATCAGTGAGTATACTGGTATTGGTGAGTATACTGGTATCAGTGAGTATACTGGTATCAGTGAGTATACTGGTATCAGTGAGTATACTGGTATCAGTGAGTATACTGGTATTGGTGAGTATACTGGTATTGGTGAGTATACTGGTATCAGTGAGTATACTGGTATCAGTGAGTATACTGGTATCAGTGAGTATACTGGTATCAGTGAGTATACTGGTATCAGTGAGTATACTGGTATCAGTGAGTATACTGGTATCAGTGAGTATACTGGTATCAGTGAGTATACTGGTATCAGATCAGTGAGTATACTGGTATCAGCGAGTATACCGGTATCAGTGAGTATACCGGTATCAGTGAGTATACCGGTATCAGTGAGTATACCGGTATCAGTGAGTATACCGGTATCAGTGAGTATACTGGTATCAGTGAGTATACTGGTATCAGTGAGTATACTGGTATCAGTGAGTATACCGGTATCAGTGAGTATACCGGTATCAGCGAGTATACCGGTATCAGTGAGTATACCGGTATCAGTGAGTATACCGGTATCAGTGAGTATACCGGTATCAGTGAGTATACTGGTATCAGTGAGTATACCGGTATCAGTGAGTATACTGGTATCAGTGAGTATACTGGTATTGGTGAGTATACTGGTATCAGTGAGTATACTGGTATCAGTGAGTATACTGGTATCAGTGAGTATACTGGTATTGGTGAGTATACTGGTATCAGTGAGTATACTGGTATCAGTGAGTATACCGGTATCAGTGAGTATACTGGTATCAGTGAGTATACTGGTATCAGTGAGTATACTGGTATCAGTGAGTATACTGGTATCAGTGAGTATACTGGTATCAGTGAGTATACTGGTATTGGTGAGTATACTGGTATCAGTGAGTATACTGGTATCAGTGAGTATACCGGTATCAGTGAGTATACTGGTATCAGTGAGTATACTGGTATCAGTGAGTATACTGGTATCAGTGAGTATACTGGTATTGGTGAGTATACTGGTATCAGTGAGTATACTGGTATCAGTGAGTATACTGGTATCAGTGAGTATACTGGTATCAGTGAGTATACTGGTATCAGTGAGTATACTGGTATCAGTGAGTATACTGGTATCAGTGAGTATACTGGTATCAGTGAGTATACTGGTATCAGTGAGTATACTGGTATCAGTGAGTATACTGGTATCAGTGAGTATACTGGTATTGGTGAGTATACTGGTATCAGTGAGTATACTGGTATCAGTGAGTATACCGGTATCAGTGAGTATACTGGTATCAGTGAGTATACTGGTATCAGTGAGTATACTGGTATCAGTGAGTATACTGGTATCAGTGAGTATACTGGTATCAGTGAGTATACTGGTATTGGTGAGTATACTGGTATCAGTGAGTATACTGGTATCAGTGAGTATACCGGTATCAGTGAGTATACTGGTATCAGTGAGTATACTGGTATCAGTGAGTATACTGGTATCAGTGAGTATACCGGTATCAGTGAGTATACTGGTATCAGTGAGTATACTGGTATCAGTGAGTATACCGGTATCAGTGAGTATACTGGTATCAGTGAGTATACTGGTATCAGTGAGTATACTGGTATCAGTGAGTATACTGGTATCAGTGAGTATACTGGTATCAGTGAGTATACTGGTATCAGTGAGTATACCGGTATCAGTGAGTATACCGGTATCAGTGATTATACTGCTATCAGTGAGTATACTGGTATCAGTGAGTATACTGGTATCAGTGAGTATACTGGTATCAGTGAGTATACTGGTATCAGTGAGTATACTGGTATCAGTGAGTATACTGGTATCAGTGAGTATACCGGTATCAGTGAGTATACCGGTATCAGTGATTATACTGCTATCAGTGAGTATACTGGTATCAGTGAGTATACTGGTATCAGCGAGTATACCGGTATCAGTGAGTATACTGGTATTGGTGAGTATACTGGTATCAGTGAGTATACTGGTATCAGTGAGTATACTGGTATCAGTGAGTATACTGGTATTAGTGAGTATACTGGTATCAGATCAGTGAGTATACTGGTATCAGTGAGTATACTGGTATCAGTGAGTATACTGGTATCAGTGAGTATACTGGTATCAGATCAGTGAGTATACTGGTATCAGTGAGTATACTGGTATCAGTGAGTATACTGGTATCAGATCAGTGATTATACTGGTATCAGTGAGTATACTGGTATCAGTGAGTATACTGGTATCAGTGAGTATACTGGTATCAGTGAGTATACTGGTATCAGTGAGTATACTGGTATCAGTATTTTCATCCCAATATAGTTGTTTAAGATATATATTTAGTAGTTAAATATTTACAATAGGCCTATATATATATATTTGTTTAGGTTTTACGAAGGCCCCGTCTATAAGAAACCAAACAGGACGGACTTGACCTATATATTCCCGCTCATGCTGAAAACGGCTCAACATCCAGACCATTGGATACTAAGGGGCGTGGCTCTACTCTGCGATACGAAGTAATGGTTTCCAATACTTTGTCTATAATTTATTGTAACTGTAAATATTTTCGTTACATAATATAAATACCATAAACCTTGAACAGCATATAGGCTCCGTTCAGTTCTTACACTATTTGTTTAATCTTTTTATCATTAGGAAGCCTGTGACTCTGTGACTCTGCTCTGTGACCTCTTACTGCACAATTATATTACAATTACAATTATAGTATCTTTAATAATTTGTTTTATTAGCTAGTATAATCTGGAAAATATAAATAATCACTAATTTAATTAATAAATGAACAAATACAATTACCGGTACCGGTATCATTAATAATAATTTTTTTAATCATTAGATAATGTAACACTCAAAAAGTGGCAATGCCACACACGTATTGCCTGGCCATTGTCTGTTGTGAGTCGTATTGCCTACTACTACTACTAGGATCGGCATGCTGCATTGCAGCTGCATTTTTAAGAATGCTGTGCCGGCTTGTCAACAAAATTGCACCGCCACAACTCCCTATCACCCATGACATTTGCTAGATCATCCGCATCTTCAAGGCCAGTGTCCTTTAAGATGCGTCTCAAGAAAGTCATGGGATGTCCACCATGCTTATTCACTCCATGAGGCTGCCAAAGTACAAGATTATGCACTGGCTGGTCCTCACGGCGAAAGCAATGTCCTGCAAAGCGGAGGCGATTTTGTTCTAGTGTCAAGCTTGGGGGAACCAATGAGACAACTCCAATGTTATATAGTGTCTGGTTGGAGATGTGTGCATTGTACTTGACACAATGAACCCGGCGTAACATTCTTGTGAATGTACCATCCAGAGATTCGGTATCCTCTGCAGTTAGAGCCCACCATGGACTCCCATAGAGGAGTACTGGAACTACTGCTGCTCTAAATTATCGGACCTTAAGTTTCCGATTAATTCTCGGTGACTTCCAAATCCTGGAAAGCCTATTCAAGGCTGCCCATGCCTTTCCCTAACTTATTCGAAGGTCCTCACCTGACTTCCGGATCCATGATCCCAGGTAACATAAGTCATCCACATGCTCAAGCATACCATATTTTGATCTTATGCTCATCCGATCAGAGACTTGCTGAGGACTTTCAAAGTTACATGTCAAAATTTTGGTCTTTCTGGAGTTAATAAAAAGACCAACACTAGAAGCAGCATGTTCTAATGAGCTGAGGAGCCGTTGGGCTCCCTCTAGTGATTCTGAGAGTACTCCTAAGTCATCAGCAAAGTCTAGATCAGTTAGGTACTTGGCAGGATTTCCTCTACTTCTGGAGCCAGTAGGTGGAGTTATCTTCACCCCATCATCATTATGATGATCTAAGGACATGCGTATAACATAGTCAACAACAATTATGAACAAGAATGGTGCAACGAGAATGGTGGGAGTCGACCTTCCATTATTATCAATGGTTGTCAAGTTTCCATCAACATTAAAGGTCATGAATTCGGTCTTTGTAGCATTTATATGCAATCCAACCTTCTTAGCAGCCCTCTCCACTTTATTTAGTAGAAGCTGTGCATCTGCTAGCGTATTAGAGAGCAGGGCGATGTCATCAGCAAAGTCTGTGTCTGTGACTGTAGTTGCCGGATATCTACTAATTCTGCGTTCTTGAAGTGTGAATCCCAGATCTTCACCCTTTGTGGCCGTCCTCATTGCGTAATCCAGCACAATTACAAATAGTAATGGTGCTAATGTGTCACCTTGCAGTACGCCAGCCAGGATTGAGAAAAACTCAGTTTCATAAATATGTCAGTGGGTGTTTAGGGTTACGGGATATATCGTACATTAGATTACACGAAGTGGGGACTTCGCGCAGCACGAAGTTGGCAGAGCCTTAGCGAATTGACACTGTTAGGGGGTAGGTCAATTTATGCAAATAGTCACGTTGGCCCTCTAGCGGCAGACTGGAGAACTGCAGATGGATTCGCCTCCTTTGAAAGTCACAGCTAATGGTCTAATACATATCTGCCAAGTTTCAGCTTAAACGGATTAAAAGCAAAGAAATGGGAGGGCATTTAATGTTTAGACATGTGGCCCTCTAGCGGGAGACCATTGCACTGATGGTGTCTGAAAGTCTCTCAAAAATCTCAACTTTTGCTCATATTGATACCTACAAATTTTCAACTTGGCAGCTTTAAATCCGACAAAGTTATTAGCATATCAAAATCGTAACGACGACGACAACGACGACGACGACGACGACAACGACGACGACGACGACGACAACTATTTGCATAAATTGACCCACCCCCTAACAGTGTCAATTCGCTAAGGCTCCGCCAACTTCGTGGCTCGCCCCACAGATCTGGTGCTTATATAAAGCTTCGGTAGATAGGAATTGAAGATGATCGCCGGTGGCTGAAAGATAAGCACCTAACTATTTTATTAATTTTAATTCGTAAAGGTATTAAGATCGAAGAGTATGTACCTCCCCATACAACTAACCCGTAGTTTATGTAAGCGTAAGGATAGATAAGAGAAAAGAATAGGGTACGCATTATTTGGAGGGGGAGTAAATGTCTTAGTCTGAAAAAAATGCAACCGGTGTTAGCTTATTCACTCCCGCTAACACCCCATAAAGTTAAGCCGATAAGCAATATTGGGAGCCATGAGATTGGGTAATCAATCACTCGTGCCACCCCAATAAGAATGGGAAGGAGAAGCACACAATGAGGGTCAGGGGCCAAACCCCTAACCCAGAGAGAACAGGTGGAGTGAACGGGAACACTCCAAAGGGCGCCAACAAGGGTATCAACCAATCAGAGGGGGGAAAGGCATCGATTAGGTAGAGTAACAAGGCCAACCGTGCAATATAGCCACTTGGCAGTAATCATATCAGTTCAGTTATCTCAGTGCAATACTGGTGCTAGTTTAGGTTAGATAGTTTAGCTAGGGAAGGACCGGGACTTTAGTTACCGTATCCCGCCTTCCGTGTACAACAATCTATATCTATATCTCTATACCGATCATTACATACAACGAACGACACGAACCCATTTACTCTTCACACACGGCTGGGACGCGTGAACTAACAACGGATAAACCGGGATCCCTCCTGGATCCCGTCACAGTAACTAAATCGAGCTGCCGCCCTAGTTAAACTGTAAAACTAACTAAACCAACTGCTGGCCTAACTAGCTAAACCACCAGCCACCAATCTGCAGAAGGAGATGAGTCAGTCGGGAGAGATAACACCGACGCGGACCCCGGACGAAGAACAAACGATCCGCGAGGCCGCGACCAGGCGGTATAGGCCCACGACGCCGGAGCCATCGGTAACGGGCGACCCGGAAGTTCAAGATGAGGGGGACCATCTGGAGTCAGAAGCCGAGTCGAGAGGAGGGGGAATCGAGTCGGAGGATAGAGAGAACGAGCTCGAGGGAGAAGGAGACGAGTCGACACGGGACGGGGGTCGACGCACCGGTGTCGCCGGCCTGCCACAGGCTGAGGGCGACGAGCGGCCCACCGAAACGGCGACGGTGGGGCCGACGGTGCGGCGCCGGACGCGGAGAAACGGAGGAGAAATCGGTACCGATGTCGCCGGCCAGCCACAGGCCAAGGGCGACGGACGGCCCGCACCGGCGACGGTGGGGCCGCCGGTACGACGTCGAACCCAGAGAGACGGACGAGAGGTCGGCGACGAGGACGTCGGGGTTTCTGAGCGACTTCGACGGGCCTACAACGCGACCCGGAGACTACTAGAGGAGGCCAGAAAGGGGAAAACGATAGACGAGGTAAAACTAAAATCAGGACTAGGTAAGTCGGACAGACATTTATATTATCTAATGCGCTTCGGGCAGAGAGAATTGGCCGAGGAGAGAGCAAAAGGGATTGCCAGCGAACTGTTTGGACTGTGGGAATGTGGGAGTATGGAACCTAGCGTAGCGTCAGTGTACATAGGGCCATACTTGGTCGATGCCCGGGGAGTAAAATTAGTGGGTTGGAGGGGACCTGAAGGGGGCGAATCCGAGGTTAACCCCGAGGATTCGGCCTCGTCGGTCGGAGGAAGTTCCGGGAAGCGGGGGAAAGTTAGTAGATCGGGAAGGCGGAGGGAGTCCGTCACAACCGATAAGTCTGCTACATCCTCCGCAAAAGAAAGACTGGTGAGAGAGATAGGTGCCGCGTACCGTCTCGACCTGGTAGAGCAAGGTCAGAGGGAAATGGATAAACAGTTAGAGGAGGGGAGAATGCGGCTAGAAAGGGAAACGGTATTGATTAGAGAAACCGGAGAGAGGGCCGAAAGGGCTTTGAGAAGCCTTAGGGAGTATGAGGAAATAGAGAGGAAGGAACGAGAGGAGCGTGTGGCGGAACGCAAGGAGCGTGAGGCGAGAGTGTCCCACAGCCGTCAGCGGATAATGCGCGGGCCGAGATAGGTAAACCGCAACACCCGGCGACGGAAAGTAATAGGGGGATTGCGAGTATCCCCAGCGGCGTGCGACCGAGCAGAGAGAGATAGGTTGACGTCGTAAGAGGACGGACGAAGCGTCGAGCCCGATCAGAAGAGGGAAGAAGAATAGTGGGGTTTAACCGGGAGGTCGACGAGAGATCTCACGAGCGGGAATACTCCACTGAAAGGAGAAGAAGAGAAGACAGTAGTAGAGGTATCGCCGCGAACGATAGAAGAGCGAGGACGGATAGCGAGCCGTCGGTAGTTGAGATGAGAACGGAGAGTCAGTGGGGTCGGACTCCGGGAGATTGCCGTCGCCCCGGAGAGATGCGACCCGGCGAGGCGCACTACGCGCCGATGGAGGGGTACGCGATGTACCGGTACGAAGACGAGAACAGTAGAGGGGGGGGGTCGAAGAGAAACTTTCCGACGGAATACACCTATCGATCGAGAATACGGTAGCCGCGGGGAGGACTATTCGAGAAGAATAAACTTCGATCCCGAGCGACACATGCAGACTGTAGGACATACTGTAGGCCTTACTGCACATACCATAGGCCATACTGAGAGAGGCAATATAGGGGATAGGATAGCGCGGGCAACGGGATTAAACCCAGAAGTCGCGGAATACATACCGACGAGTAGGCCAGAAGTTGATAGGCCTATACCGGTACCAGTACAGCAGTATGACTACAGCATGCAGGGACATAACATATACCCAGGGGAGGGGGGAATTATTGCGGATAGGTGTATGGGCCCCAACATATTAACATCAACCCCAGTACCAAACATACCGGCGGGGGGGGGGGGGACAGGGTGACATTCCCCCATCACAACATCAACAATATACCCCGATAGGAGCAAGAACAACGAGACCCTTGGATGAGAACAGATCGTGTGATACAGACATATGAAGGGGGCCGCTACCCCCGATGACATACCCAAGTCAGAGAAAGTCAAGAAATAGGACGGACGAACCGTACCAGACAGGAGAAACTACACAACATCCGTCGAACCCATTGGAAGCACAGGCGATGGGGATGGCCACGTTGATCGATGCGTTGAAAACGAGGATCGAGCTACCACCCGTGGAACCATTCAAATTCGATGGGAGCAGGCCGGAAGAATATCTACAGTTTCGGCGCATGTATAGTAACGAAATACTAACGAAAAACTTGACGCAGGCGGAGTGCCTAAAGTATCTGCAAGTATACACGGGAGGCCCAGCATACGATATCGTGAGGCAATATCAAGGAATAGAGGGAGGCTTCACGACAGCATGGCGGGCACTGGATAGGGAATACGGGCACCCGGCCAAGATCATCAGGCAGACGCTGAGAGGCATAACATCGGGTGGCCTACAGGATAATCCCGTTAGCATTAAGACGATCGCTAACAAAGTCAAAAAGGCGCTAATCATGCTGAAAACGTTAGACGCGCCATACGAGCTCAACGCGTCCAATAACATCACCACGATAGCGCAGGCACTACCAAACTGGCTGCGCAACAAGTGGAGGAAGATCGCTTTCTCCACTCGAGATAAGAAGGGTGCGGAACCGGGTTTAGAAGAAATGTCTAACTTCTTAAACTATGAGGCTGAACTAATAACTGACCGAGTCTATAGCGAAGATAGCCTGGGAAAGGGACCAAAGACGGATTACCATAGACCGAAGCCAGAGCACTATATATCTAACGCATTACCGAGACTCAGGCAATCATTGCCATATGCAGCGACGCAGGGGACTGCAAGTCCATAGCTAGCCGAAGATAAGACAACACCATGGAATGGACAGGGAAACAATAACAACACGAACAAACATAACCCCAGTACGTCCACTAGGCCGAATCCGAACAATAAGAATAGTAGGGACTTTGGTACGAACGCAACTGCGATACGCAATGCGCTGTATAAAGAGGGCTATGATCCAAAGAGCAAATGCCAGCTACACGCAAATGCGCTTCATCAAACCATGAACTGCAGGTACTGGCAGGCGCTACCTAGGCAAGATCAGATAGATTATGCGTCGAGCAATAAAATCTGCTCGCGATGTGTAATGAGTGGACATAGAGCAAGGGAGTGCAAGGAGAAGCCGATAAAATTTGGTCAGAGGAGAGGCCAAACGATGGCGACGAGCACAGTAGGGGCGAAGAAGAGAGGAACGGTGTTACTTGGAGTAGTACCCGTGCGAGTGATTGGGGAAGGCAATCGATCAGTAACAACACTAATGCTGGTTGATAGTGGAGCTGCCTTCACATTAGTCGAGGAATGGGTGGCCGAAGAGATAGGATTGAGAACGTGGCCAAGCAGAATGGCGGTAACAACCATCTCTAGCAAAGATGAGATCCTGGAGATGAGAACAGGACGGTGCGCAATTGCAGCAGTGGCACCAGGATGCGACTATGGGGCAACCATCGACCCCATCCAAGTGATAGAGTCAATTAATATCAATGCCAGGCGGCCAACCAACATCGAGGTCGAGCAGTATAAATTCCTGGACGACATTGACTTCTCAATCCCAGACGTGGACGTTAGGAAGGTATCCATCATAGTAGGGATGGACTGCCCAACGGCCCACGAAAGAATGCAAACAGTCTTCGGCGAAGACAAGCAGTGTGACCCGGTGGCGATATTAACACCATTCGGGTGGACGCTGAGTGGCCCAATCAAGAGCAAGATACCATTTAGGATGTCGGAGACATCAGGATGCATGTTCGCGGGAACAATGCAGGAAATGGGTGACGAGGGAGCAGAGGAGCAGCTTAAAAGACTGCTCAGACAGGATTTCGAGGGACTGAAAGAAACCGGGGTCGGGACCTCGGTAGAAGACAAGCAGGCTTTACAAAGCGTGGAGGAATCGATGACATGCAATGAGGGGCGGTATACTATAGGAATGGTATGGAAGCTACCGAAGATACCGCTGCCCGACAATAGAGGGATGGTACTCACGAGACTCCGCAAGCTGAAACAAACACTAAAACGGAGCCCCGAGAAGAATGAGTACATCCACAGAACAATTAAGAAGTACGTCGAGAAAGGATGGGCCGTGGAGTTACCGGTCGACGAGCCGAACACGGACAGGACATATTACCTGCCACTACACGTGGCTTTAGACCCAAAGAAAGGTAAACTACGGATGGTAGTCGACGCATCGGCAAAGACCGACCGGAAAATGCTTAAACGACTACCTGTTAGAAGGCCCAAACATATACAATTCGGGCATAGAGGTGTTACTTAGATTTAGAAATGGGAAACACGCCTTCACGTGTGACATAGAAGGCATGTTCAACCAAGTCCGTGTAACGGAAGAAGATAGCGACAGTCAACGCTTCTTATGGTATAACGGCGAGGAAGAACCATCGATAATACCGGCATATAAGATGGTAGTACAGAACATGGGGGCCAAGTCGTCTTCATTTACGACGACTATGGCAGTGAGAGACACAGTGAAAGGGAAGGAAGATAGATACAGCAGTAGGGCCGTCGATATGATTCGACGCGGCTTCTACGTAGACGACGGAATGGAGTCTGGAAATACGGTTAAGGAGATACTGGACACAGGGCGCGAGGTTCGCGACATCCTAAAAGGATCCGGCTTTAACCTGACCAAATTCCAATCCAGTTCGGAAGAATTTATCAAGGCGATAGAGGACAAGAGACCAGAATCGACCATGGATAATCCCACAACAGCCAAAGGGCAGGACATGGCGATTAAGAGAACAGAATCTCAACAGAAGGCACTAGGAATCGTGTGGAACAGAAAGACAGACGAACTGAAGTATCAGCTGAGCCAGGGGGCGCAGACATCCACACGAAGAGGGGCTATGTATCGTATATAGCAAGGATATACGATCCCCTAGGCCTAGCATCCCCATTATTAGTCACGGGGAAACAGATACTCAAAAGAGTATACAAATTGAAGGATGAGTGGGACGTAGAGGTACCAGAGGAAATCAAAAAACAGTGGATCAAGTGGACAGGAGACTTGGAGGAGATGGGAACATACAACATGCCACGAGTGTATTTCCCGGATGGGGACATGAGGAATCTGGACCTACACATGTTCTCCGACGCGTCGTTGGAAGCGTACGGAGCGGCACTCTACTTAGTACAACGAGAGGGGGCTCATAAGCCCAGATTAGCCTTTAGCAAAGCAAAGTCAACGCCGCCAGATTCAGCATCAGTTCCCAAGTTAGAATTGACAGCTGCGAGACTAGGAGTTAGAGCCACAGCCTACCTAGTGGATACTATTCCCAACATAGTAGAGACACACTACTGGACGGACTCTATGGTAGTGCTTGGTTGGCTACACAACGAAAGGACGAGATACCCGATATTCGTCGCGAATAGAGTGGACGAAATAAGGGCGAGCACAGAACTGGAAAGGTGGCACTACTGCCCAACGGACGAGAACCCAGCGGACTTGTTGTCGAGGGGCGTGGTACGCCACACTTTCTTGAAGAAGGAAGTATTGTGGCAACATGGGCCACAATTTCTGAGCGATAAGGAGGCCTGGCCGCCGATGAGAAAGGTGGATCCGGGCTCAGAAGTAGTGTCAGAGGGAGAAGAGGGAGATTCAGAGGGGGAAGAGATATACTCCCAGATGGTGAGGGAGATTAGGGACGTGCAACCAGGACGAGAACTGTGCGATAACCCGACGGATAAACTCCTCAGCTACAGTTCTAGTTGGTATAAGACCAAGAAACTAGTGGCGTACTGGAGAGCCTTCGGGAATTTCCTTGCGGGAGTTGGCAAGGACAAGAAGATCAGGACAACCATAGATCTGGAAGGAGCGGCCAAGGCAGTGATCCGCTATGAACAACGGAAGAACTATAGCGACGAGGTGGAACGCGTCGGTAACCAACAGCACCTCCGACGGGACAGCGAGCTGATTACGCTGTCGCCACAACTCAGTGACGACGGGATTCTAGTAATGAATTCTAGGGTGGGATACAACAACAGTCGTACCACCGAAACCCATCATCATTCCCACAGGATCGCCAATAGTCCACCAGATTATCTGGGACTCCCACAAATCGATATTACATGGGGGCACCAACCGAACCCTCACAGAGATAAGGAGGACCTATTGGGTCAAACAGCTGAGGAAGAAGGTAAAAGCGGTAGTGGGGCAGTGCCAGACCTGCCGACGAGCGAAGAAGGAGCGAGCCATACAGGAGATGGCGCCACTACCGGCGAGTAGGGTAAGACAGCACGACCCGCCATTTACGCATTGCGGTGTGGACATGTTCGGGCCGATAAAGATCAAAGTGATGCGACACACGGAGAAACGCTATGGCATTATCTTCGTATGCAACAACACACGGGCGGTAGGGATAGAACTCGCCCAAGATGCAACCGCATCAGCATTCATTAATGCCTTAGAAAGGTTTAGAGACCACAAAGGTGGGACGATCGCAGTGATATACAGCGACAACGGCACCAACTTTGTGGGCGCAGAGAGTGAGATGGCAGAGGCCTTGGACATCTTGGAGGGAGAAGAAGTCAGGGCAGCCATGAGACGACGACAAGTAAAGTGGGAGAGAAGGACGCCGTATGCACCACATACACTAGGATGCGTCGAGAGACTGGTGGGCAGTTCAAAGCGTCTAATGACGAAGCTAATGAACACCCACATGGTCACTGAGGACGTCTTACGGACAGTACTTGCGAAGTGCGAGGGGATCATTAATAGCAGACCGCTATATCCGGAGAATGATGACCCTGAGTCATTAGACGTGCTGACGCCTAGCCATTTCCTGATGGAAAGGCCAGCGACCATCGATATGCGGGGTGTAGACCCAGATGAAAGTTGGAAAGTCGCTAAAGCAATAAGCGCAGAGTATTGGAGGAGGTGGGTCGAGGAATACCTACCCACACTCCATAAAAGGAGTAAGTGGAGGAAGCCAAATAGGGAGTTAAGAGAGGGAGATCTCGTAATCGTTACGGATGATACTATCATCAACAACCAATGGCGGTTGGCGAGAGTTGTAGGCACTTACTCCGACGAGGATGGAAGAGTCCGATCGGTAGAAGTGCGGATAGGTGGTAAGATAGGTGCGAAGGACAGAAAAACCTACAGGAGAGCTGTAGGGAAATTCTGTCTGCTAGAAGGAGCACCTTAGTGGAATTAGAGAAGAGTTTAGTCGTCCAAGATTTGGACTGAGGGGGGTGGGATTGAGGGCGAGACGCCCTTCCCACGCAAGAAAAAATGGAAAATAATAATAAAATAAATAAGTACATAGTAGGTACGCAGTTAGTAGGCAGAAGTTAGTTAAGAGGTACGTAGTACCTAGTTAGTTAGTTAGAGTTAGAGGGTACGTAAGTACCGCTAGTTAGTTAGAGTTAGAGGGTACGTAGTACCGCTAGTTAGTTAGAGAGTTAGAGGGTACGTAAGTACCGCTAGTTAGTTAGAGTTAGAGGGTACGTAGTACCGCTAGTTAGTTAGAGAGTTAGAGGGTATGTAAGTACCGCTAGTTAGTTAGAGTTAGAGGGTACATAGTACCGCTAGTTAGTTAGAGAGTTAGAGGGTACGTAAGTACCGCTAGTTAGTTAGAGTTAGAGGGTACGTAAGTACCACTAGTTAGTTAGAGTTAGAGGGTACGTAGTACCGCTAGTTAGTTAGAGAGTTAGAGGGTACGTAAGTACCGCTAGTTAGTTAGAGAGTTAGAGGGTACGTAAGTACCGCTAGTTAGTTAGAGTTAGAGGGTACGTAAGTACCGCTAGTTAGTTAGAGTTAGAGGGTACGTAGTACCGCTAGTTAGTTAGAGAGTTAGAGGGTACGTAAGTACCGTTAGTTAGTTAGAGAGTTAGAGGGTACGTAAGTACCGCTGTTAGTTAGAGTTAGAGGGTACGTAGTACCGCTAGTTAGTTAGAGAGTTAGGGGGTACGTAGTACCGTTAGTTAGAGGAGAGTTAGAGGGTACGTAGTACCGTTAGTTAATTGGAATTAGAGTTAGAGGGTACGTAGTACCGTTAGTTAGAAGAGAGAGAGTAAGAGGTAAAAGGGGTATATAAGATATAGATATTAGTTAGCAGTTAGTAGCGAGAGGGGGGCATGTGAGTACAGCTGGGTAAATCGTGTGGCCACACGACGCATACTGCTGTACTACATAGGCCCACAGAGTAGGCCAGAATGTGGATTAGAGAATAGAATAATCCATAGGCAGTAGTAAGTAGTAGGACAGTAGAATCAAAATTAAATAGATAAATAAATAGAATAGGGCTGAAAGTTACAAATAATGGCAACACAAGGAAAGTTATTCTAGAACATAATAAAAGTAACGGACAGAAATCGTAAATTACGCTCATTTACTAGCTTCAAAATTAATTAGTAATAATTTAGGCTAAAAGGCGCAGTTAAGTAAGAAATAGGCCATTATCGGACCGTACAGAACATCCTAGATTCATCACTCATCTGTATTGCGCCTTGGTAAGGCACCACCTTGCAGGTGAGCGAGTGAGTGTTCGGAATGGCGAGCAAGTTGATCAGAAAGAGAAAGGCGGAGTCAGGAGGAAAGGAGATACTGGTGGATTTCACCGAGAGGCATCCGGAAGAGAAGACGAGAGGATATTACGAGAGGTTGGAAAGGGGTCACGCGGCACGAGCGCTGCAGGATCACTTCCGGGAGATGAACGAACAGTGGCTGGTCGGGACCTATGGGACGCCGTCGCTGGACAACGCGATCTTCCAACACTTCCACTACGTGGTGAAAGGGGACGAGGCGAAGTTCGGGATTCCGAAGTACCCAAGGGAATCACCGAGGAAGGACTGGAAGAGATTCATAGAATCCGTCAACAGAGGAGGATATATGATCCTAGACGATGAGGGAACCGTGGAAGACGAGGCGGGTTCGAGACGAGGAACGGCGGGGTCGGCCAGGACCATACTCCTACATTTGGCCGCGCCAAATGGGGACATCTTCTTATTCGATCTAGGAATGTATGGGAAGAAGGACGGGCCGAAATTAAACCGGTTACCGAAAGCGGTACAAGTCTTGGTAAGAGAGAAGTCGACGACGAAAGTGGGATCGGCGATTCGCGAGGATGCGGAGAGAATCGTCGGTCCGGACGCCACCAACCTCCTGGATATGCTGAAGGTCTTTATGGCTATGACGGCACCGGATGGGTTGGGGGTAGTCGAAAACACAGGCCAATGCGGGGCGGTGGCAATGGGCCAATTATTGGGGCTCGTGTGCCACAAACCGATGGATTGGGGGAAGTTTAGGGAAGAATACGGAGCAGAACTAGCGAACTCGCTAAAGTGGGGAGCGAGACCGGGAAAGCAGGAGGTATATCAATTCCGCAGGGGAGCGATAAAGGTATATCAGAAGCGATATATCCTGCAGGAGGACTGGATGATGACAAGTTTGCTTAACTTATTCATGACCGTGGTTATCGAGAGGGAACCAGGGGCATTTCTGTTATCGGGATCACCCCTAAGCTACAGGAGAGCCTTTAAAGTGGCCTTCGACGGTCTGGTAGACCACCCGGGGCTGAAGGGCGAGTCGGTGTACTACAACAGCCGGCATCTGGTAGACGGGGAGACAGATACACCGTATCAGAGATGGGAGCAGCTAGAAACGGATAGACGAGAAGCAAAGCGACTAGAGGAAGTCGCCAGACGGGAGAGGATAGAAGCAGAGGAGAGGGAAGAGGAGGCCAGGACACAGAGTTACGGCTTCGAGGAACAGGCAGGCCTAGACGAACTTCATTGGACTTCATCAGGGAGTTCGGGGGAGCTTCTAGGGCGAGAACTGGGATGGACGGTGGGATCACCGAAACAGTCGATGTCGGGGTTGCAAACGATGCCCATACCAGCGGGCGCCGAAGGCGACCAACCGCCAAGGAAGTTAAGGGAGTTAGAGGGATGGAGAGCTACGGGCGAGAGCCAAGGCGGGAAGGGACATAGTGGATCCATCGGGATACCGGGGTTGGAGTCACTGCCAGAGGAGGAGGACGACGACGACGAGTTTGGAGAGATGCCGCCCATCGAGAGGATAGGCCACTCGGACACGGACTGGGTTGGCGGGAGGGTGGTGACGACCAGTGGGGCGAGAGCCTTCTGGGACAAACCCGGCAAGCGGGCCTGGGTGCACAAGGAGCCGGCGATGGATTTCGCGGGGAGCACTATCAGGTTGGGCAGGCAACCGGGGACGGCACCACGGGTAGTATTCGGGGAGACGATGCCCAAGAGGGGCGGAGAGATCGACGTAGACAGAGATGCTAACGTGGAGAAATTCGCCTATCAGCGACTCCACAGACCGCGGAGATTGCTTGGGATGAAAGACGACGTGGGGCGGGAGACATTGGTACTCGGTTGCGGCTACTGTGGGAGACAGACCCACCAGGAAAGGAGCTGCTTGTACCGGTTCCAGAAGGGAACCTTTTGTCTCTACTGCCGAGAGCCAAGCCACAGGATGGGGGCGTGTCCACGGTTGCATAACCGATGTCCAAAGTGCCACTTTCGGGGACACTACGGACGCGAGTGCGACTGGATGAACGACGAGGAGAAGTTCACAAGATTCGAGGAGTGGGCCGACGTCGGGGCCATGACGCGTCAGCACATGAAGGCCCAGGAGTTCAAGTGGGGTTTCTTCCTTATCAATCAGGAGACTCACATGGAAATCATAAAGCGGAGGCTACTGTTTACCTACCAAGAGGTAGCAACGGCGGCGTCGTACGCCGGAGTGATGAACACGCAAAGATATTTGGACAGGTGGACGCCACAGAACCGAAGGGAGTTTAGGGATTTCTTGGCGGAGCATGTACCGCAAGCAATGAAAATGATCCTATGGGACGCCACCAGAGGGAGACAACCGGGCCACTCTGAGGGGCCACCGGCGAAGCGATATCGGGCACTAATAACACCAGCGCCCAAGGAGCCAACGACCGGGATCAGCAGGGAGGTGGCGGCGAAGGTCCGAAAGCAGAAAGCGGATCCCAGAGGAACGGTGGTAACCAAGAAACGACCCAGGGAAGAGGACGCCAGGGGGAACTATCCCCAGAGGAACAGATAGGTTCCCAGAGTCGAGGGAGAGAGACTGGGACTTGGACGTGGTACGCCTGGAAGGCGCCGCGTGAGACGTACGAACTATTAAGTACAAATCTAATTAATGCAAATAATCATATAAGTGCAATTTGTATGTACGTACGTAGTAATTAGTAATCTACAAATATACGTTCGGAGTAAGTACTATAGTCATACAACCTTTCTCAATTAGCTACTGGGACTGGGGGATAACTGACTATGGCACTATGGACGAGACACCAGACAATTTCACACTTCTTGAGTGCGACGGCACAAGAGGGGGGGGGAGATTCGTCAGGAGGAATGAGGTAGTCAAAGTGGGGTTGAGGGACGGAGTAATAGAGCGAAGTGCAGAGAGAGTGCGGACGCAATTCTAGTGTGGGGGGGGGGGGAGAATAAGAGGCTGAGTGAGGGACGAGGAGGTCCGAGTGTATGAGAGAGTTAGGATGAGAGTGAAGAAGAGATAGGGCGGAAGTGTTGGGGAAACAAAAGTTGCGTGAGAGGTGAACGCGATCGGCCCGACATGAGACGCCAGGCACACAGGGTAGCGTTATCATACCCATAGGGAGCGGCCTGGAAAGCCGGCTCCGAGAGAAAAGAATTCCACCCCACACCCGATACTAGATCGGGATCCAGCGGGATTGTAGCGCACTTTTTTGGTTGATGCTATCTTCTTACCGGGAAGATAGCATGGGGGGGAGTGTTAGCTTATTCAATCCCGCTAACACCCCATAAAGTTAAGCCGATAAGCAATATTGGGAGCCATGAGATTGGGTAATCATTCACTCGTGCCACCCCAATAAGAATGGGAAGGAGAAGCACACAATGAGGGTCAGGGGCCAAACCCCTAACCCAGAGAGAACAGGTGGAGTGAACGGGAACACTCCAAAGGGCGCCAACAAGGGTATCAACCAATCAGAGGGGGGAAAGGCATCAATTAGGTAGAGTAACAAGGCCAACCGTGCAATATAGCCACTTGGCAGTAATCATATCAGTTCAGTTATCTCAGTGCAATACTGGTGCTAGTTTAGGTTAGATAGTTTAGCTAGGGAAGGACCGGGACTTTAGTTACCGTATCCCGCCTTCCGTGTACAACAATCTATATCTATATCTCTATACCGATCATTATATACAACGAACGACACGAACCCATTTACTCTTCACACACGGCGGGGACGCGTGAACTAACAACGGATAAACCGGGATCCCTCCTGGATCCCGTCACAACCGGATTTAGATATTTTATTGAGAACATACTGGACATGTTGGCGAAATGTTAGTTTACTGTCTATGTGTAGGCCTAAGTACTTGGAAACTGAAACTTGTTTAATTTGTTTGCCATCAATATGAATTGGGTTTAACTGTCTGAAGTTGCCGTGGAGATTGGAAAAAATTGTATATTCTGTTTTTTTGAGGTTGATTGTTAATTTATTTATTTAAATTTATTTAAATGACTCAGGCGACCCTAACACAGAACACAGTATATCCTACCCAAGGACACTGGAAGAAGTAACAAACCCAAGAAATTACCACGTATGGCAACATGTTAGGACAGGCAACCCCCTGAACCAATCGTACCAGAACAGAAAAAACAACCGAATAGCGCCAACTGAAACCTCAAATACCTACAACGAACTAGACATGGACAGCAAGATGGCCACCCTTCTAGAGAAACAAAATGACTTAATAGACGCAATCAGTACCAACAACAACTACAAAAGTACAAACCATCAGGCCATGATAAACACCAAACCCCTCAAGGTTGCCAACACCGACGTCAACAACACCAAACCCAAACCAAATAACACCAGATCACCCGCAATTCACACGCATGGGAACAAAGAAAGACGAAAAAACACTAGCGAAGCAATAAAGACGATTGTAGTACTAGGCCTACCAGCAAACAGCAGCTCAGTTACCCTGTCACTATTTTGCTACAAGCAGACAGGCATACAACCTATACACGTATGGGTAAAAGGGAAAAAATTCAACCCAAAATCGGCAATAGTAACAATAAACGCTAGTAACTATCCAATTTTCATGGACAAAAGTATGTGGCCAGGTGAGAACCCCACAACCCACGATTACATCGAACCCATCAGCAATAGAAACAATCACTACCCTAGGTCAGAAACATCCAACAGTCATCAACACAACAATCCCCACAACAACATAAACAGTAGCAGTGACTACGATGACAGAAGAAGAACCGACCTTCCAAGACATACCAGCAACCGCCAACAAGACCGCTACTACTACAAATCCAACAACCATGACATTCCTAGACAAGACAAGTATGTGTCCATCAATCAAACTCAACCATTACACTGGGACAACCAGACGCGAAACTACCAACGACACACTGCTAACTATAACAAGAAGACCCACTACAACAACAAAAACCACAGTCGGTATAATAACGAAAAATACCGCTGCTTTTAAATCGACTCCTTTTATTCCAAACCGCCCAAAAACCTTAAGTGAGTACATCGACCGTCTGGATCCCGCCCGAAAATCCCATAATGGCCATGACAAACCACAAATGACGACAGGAACGACAGCGCGAGAAACAAAGAATATGGACAACTTACCTGTAAAATCACTGAAAGTAATAACCTACAACTGCCAAGGCTACAGCAGAAACCGACACTACATTAACATGCTACTAAGCACGGAACACCCCGACATATTGATACACCAGGAGCACTGGCTTGGGCATAGAGAAACAACCTTTAATTTCGGTAAAACGCAAATGAACAAAAAATACTCATGTAAACCAGGTCAATATACCATTGCCATCGGGATGGACAACGGCAAACCACGAGTTAGAGGTGAAGGTGGTGTTGCTTTTCTCACTAGGAACGACATCGCACCTTTCTGTACGTCTTTGGAAACCAACTCTGATCGAATTGTAGCCATGACCTTAGACAACATGTATGACAGCAACATAACAGTAGTAGGACTGTACATGCCATACAACAGCGGAGAGACATATAGCGAAATGAACTACATACAGGAATGCGGCAAACTATCATCACTACTCGACGACGCTAAGCAAAATGGAAACGAGCTCCTGGTAGCAGGCGACATCAATGGAATCCTCCCACACCACAATCAATCAAATAAGAAATCCTTCGGCAAGTTGTTCACCGACAATATCACAGAACCGTTTCAGTTACAAACCACAAACAACGCACCAATAACCACAGGTGGACATGCAAGCTTTTTCTTTAGATCAAAGAACAAGACCATCCTGCGAGAGTCACTGATAGACTACATCACTAACACCACGGGCATAGGAAACGGGCTTTCTACAACCCATACCTACAAACCAACCTTCGACAACATATCAGATCATACACCAATTATGTCCACGTACAAACTACCAGCATACACCGACAACCAACATCTACCACTACCCTCTAAACTCAGCAAATGCCGTGTTTTCCTATTTAACAAGGCAACAGATGAGGAAAAGAAACAATACAAGAAGCAAATTGAACGGGCCCTTCAAAATATCAACAACGCAAACAATATAGACAATTCCACAACAACAAACCAGATGGCGGATATCATCACAAACATAATACTAACTACAGGCCGCAAAATCCCACATTCCTTCAATAGTGCCAAAAAAACTAAACAAATGGAAAAGAAGATGGAAGGACACTTCAAAACCACCACAGGAAAACACAGCAGACGCCAACGCAAATAGAAAATCCCTACAAAGCCTTCAGCAGAGACGAAGCTGCAAAAGACTGGCCCATGAGGCATACAAGCAACACATCCTAAGCTTAGCTGAAAACTGCAAATTGTCACCCGAAAAATTCTGGAACACCTTAACAGATGAGGAACAACAGTCATCTGACATAGCCAACACAAACTCCGACAACATATATCGCCACTATAAAGCCTTCTTCGAATCAGAGCGAAACAACAGAGAGGAAATAGACACAAACACACAACTACGCACACAAAACGCTAGTGAGCCCATCCAAAAGATCACCCCCCACCAGGTCGACGAAGCAATAAAATCTCTCAACAAACGTAAATCGGCCGACATCAACAACCTATCTGCCGAACACCTCCTACACGGCAGAACAGTACCACTACTCACCCAATTCCTTGCAGACCTATACAACATGATGCAGTTAACCAATACTTTCCCTGACAACCTATGTACAAGTTTACTAATCCCACACCTGAAGGGAAATAACCGCAGTAAACATCACTCCGATAGCTACAGAGCGATATCTATTCTCTCCATTCTGGTGAAACTATGGGAAACAATAGTCATGCCGCAATTCACAAAAGAAAAACCAAGTGACCTCCAGATGGCGTACAAAAAGGGTATCAGTAGTGAAATGACATATTCCATGTCAAACAGGCTCATTAAACGCTTCACCAATGGCGGATCTACCATTCACATCATCATCAATAGGCACACCGGTCAAGCCGGTTTATAATAAATAAAATTAAGACATTATAAAAATAAGTATACATTTCACATATAACACCAAACCATCCAGCCTATAAAATTAAGACATCAAAAAATAAGTATACATTTCACATATAACACCAAAATGGACGTCGGTCAATATATATATTTTCCTATTACTCAGGGTTAATTGTATACGATCGAGATTCCGTCGGGTGGTGCAACATGCAACCCGTTAATAAGTGGGCCATAAGTCAACATTCGTACGTACTTTTACAGCTATTAATGAGTGTCATACGGGACGAGTATTCTAGAGGTACGTTGGATCGGTATCAGTTAATTCCAAAAAACTGTAGGATCCTTCGTTTTTTAGCAGCAAATGAGGTGTTTTTCAATGCGTAGCAGTCACGGAGAAATTGCGCCGTGAGTATATCAGCTCGTGGGGGTGGTCCTATGTCAATCCTCGTTAAGATGTTGGGTGTGGAATATTTGTATGTAAGCAGGGAGTATAGTTTTGGGAGTTGAAATTCGTGTTTAGCCTTATTGTATCCACTGGAAACCCCACAAAATTGTTTCTTATGATTCAGGTTCGACAAGGCACGGAAGGATCCTTGCAGAGTAACACTGGGACATGTGGCGTATCGGAGAGCCATTGCAGTGCATTCCTTAAAAGCCATGACTGAGATTGGTTTGCATCCAGTAAGTGTATAGAGGACGCAGTTAGAAACGTAGGAGCCTGTGTGAATGAGCCCTCTTAGTGATTTGCGGTAGTAGGAGTCAAGGCTATCAATTTCAGATGAGGATAATGCACCGATATTGAATCGCGTGCTATATATTATAGAAGGTAACGCTACAGACTTCCATAGTTTAAAGGTTGTCTCCACGTTCAACCATCTAGTGGTCCAGCCGTTGTTATGAAAAAAGTGGGACATGGATGCGATGGATTTCACGCAGTCTGTGTACGCAGTTTTACGGTTAGATATTTTGAACCCAAGGAAGGTTAGAGTGTTTGATTCGGTTATCGTGTTCCCAGCATTGACAAGGGGGTATCTCTCAGTCTTAGTTAAGTGTGTTCTTCCCCAACACATCCATTTAGATTTACTGTGTTCAATCTCTAGGTTAAGTTGTGCACACTGGTCGGTCACGATAGCCGCCATTCGTTGTATGTCCTTAAACGAAGTGCTCAAAATTAGGAAGTCGTCGGCGTATGCTAGAGCTCCCAACCAAACATCATTTATCTTACAGCCTAAATTAGCAGCTTGAAGCGATCCGACAATGGAGGATGTGTAAAAGTTGAAGAACCAACCAGATAGTAGTGACCCCTGTTTAACCCCCCTGAGTACTCTGATACATTCGCTATCTGAGTCAATAAAGGTGCCGAACTTCAGATAGACTTCGCTGATGGAGTAATAGTGCATGAGCGTCATCAGTATGTGAGGGTTCAGGATTTTTTCAAGTTTATTAAAAAGAAGTGAGTGATTGACATTGTCGAATGCTGATGCTAGATCGAGTTGTAGCACATACACAGGTGAGCCGCTACTCTTGTAGTGTTGCAGACATTCTAGGACTGTTCCAATCACCAGGTCCGTCCCGATTTTCTGCTGGTAGGCGACCTGATTGAGATGTTGTTTACAGTCTGTGTCGATGAGTTCAGAAATTACAATTTGTTCGAACACTTTTGCTAAAAGACAAATTATGGACACAGGCCGATACGAGTTTGGATCGGCGTGGCTACGCCGTTTTCCCTTGTACACACTTGCGACGATCGTCTTACCGAAGTCAGTGGGGACCTTGTGTAATCGAAAGCACGAGTTGATGATAATGGTAATGAGAGGGCAGATGGCGTCAGGGTTGACATGCAGAATATGTTCTACTTGTATAGATGCTTAATCAGGTGATTTGCTTGTAGAGAGTGATGCAATCGCTCGTCTCACTGTAAGGGGTGAGATTGACGGTGATACAGACCCACTGGACTGGTTGTATAAGCGCGATGACAATTGTTCCATATTCTGTTCATAGTTGCAGGGAGTGGTGAACTTCTTTGTGTAATGTTGTCGGAGCTTGGTTTGCATGGACAGTGGGATTGTGTTCTTGCTGCTGGGTTTGAACCGTTTCCAAAATGTGCGTTGGTTGTTACGGGAATACGCCCAGCTGTTTGCTTTATTGGCAACAACATTCTTGGACAACCAGTTTTTCAGACGCCGTGTGTTACGTTTCGATTCCTTGAACTCATTATGAATAGGATCATCTTGTGTTTTACCTCGCTGCTGCCACATAGTGTATAGGTCCTTTGTCAGTCTGATACGCTGTGTAAGAAAACTGTCAGACTGTACTGCTGTACGACTGTACCGCGGATAATACAGCTATACCGAAGATGGAGCAAAATATTAATCCTAACCTAACAGGTATTGACGATATATGTGTATTATCCAGCAGCCAAGTTGGAAAAATGAACAAGGAACAGCTGAGAAACCTCGTCGCGGTATACCGCGCCGCGGACCAGAAACGCCGTGACTCAACCGGTAATGGTACAGATCTCAATCTTACCAACTCAGGATTGAGTACCGGAACAGGTGCAGGTATAGAAAACAACTTAGCGGTCCGAATATTGCAAGAGATGCAGGAACTGAGGAAAGAAGTACAAATATCGAATCAGTTACAGGGGAAAGTCGAGGAATTGTCCGAGAAACAGGACTCTGCCTTAGGGATTATTCGTAACCAACAGAGTTTTATAGAAACGGTGGACAGTGAGCGACGCGAGAGAAATCTGATTATTACTGGGATTAAAGAAACATCTACCGACTCGGGAGGAGAAGGAGACAAGGAAAAGATCTTTGATGTAATTCAAGCTATGGGTTTAGGTGAAAGAATAACACAGGCAACTATCGCTAGAGAATGGACGATTCAGCGTCTCGGAAAAGAGAACTCCGGATCAAGGGATAGACCCAGGCCCATTCTGGCTGTTGTCCGCAACAGAGAGGATCGCAACGTTATTTTGAGTAACGCTAAGAAGTTGAAGGAGGCAGAGGCTCCATTCAAAACCACGTATCTAAAGAAGGATGTTCATCCAAGTATTAGGAAGGAGATGGGTCGCCTGCGTGCGCGAGAATATACGGAGAAGAAAAAGCCACAGAACGAGGGGTGCGAAATATACTTGGATTATCGTGAGCGAGTGCTGAAGCGGGACGGTGTAATTATCGACAGATTCAACGCGGTCCTGAGCGCCTAGCGGCGCGTAGGGCATGATAGACGTCTACGGATATGTTCGTGGAATGCTAGAGGAGTTTGTGACAAACTATTAGAATGTGACCGACTGGAATTTTTTAGTCAATTTGATTTAGTTTGGGTTCTTGAAACTAAGACAGCTGCAAAGATTTACTTACCGGGATTCGAGGGTGTCCAGAACACTTCCAAGAAGAACTCTAACCGCGGAGGAGTTGCTCTATTTATTAAAGACTACCTACTACCACAGATTAAACGATTAGACTGCGAGACAGAAGGCTACATTGCTATAGAATTACTATGTCTTTCAGATTGCTTGTTAAGCGGCTGCTATATTCCGCCCTTAGACTCGCCGTACTACGATCCGTTCCAACTCGCCCAGCATCAGGCGCAACTACAGACAGGCGGCCAATCTGTTGTAGTTCTAGGGGATCTTAACGCTCGAGTTGGCGACGCTTCGCCTCACCTAGATGTGCCTTACAGAAACATAGTCGACCGAGATGTAAACCGCCACGGGAAGGACGTGATCGCTATCTGTAAATCTACGAATTCTCTTATTTTAAACCATCTCGAATACAAAGGTAAACAGTTGGGAGGAAATCTTTCATACAGGATGGGAAATAAATGGGTTTCAGAAATCGATATAGGTGTAGCGAAGGGGCCTATTCTAAACTGTATCTCTCGCTGGGAAGTCGACCAGTCCGTAACCGGATCAGACCACGCCGCACTACTGCTCGACGTAGATTGCGGTTTGCAGGTCCCAGTTAGTGACCTAAAGAACCGCTCAGCACTCCTGGGCGTTTCAGGTAACCAAACAAAATCTGGTCTTGGGAACAGTACACACCACTCGAACGTCGATTGCGTCAAGTTCCACAATGTAATGGAGGAAGTCGAACCTCCGCTCCTGGTCGGTCTATCGCCGGAGGATGTAGATACCACGCTGAAGGATTTAAATAACCTTATCGCCTCCAGTTCTAGAATAGCTCGCAATCCGGGCTGCAACACTAGATTCGATAAACGCAACAAATATACTAGGTGGGAAACCATTCTCGAAGGTAATGATCCTAAACAGATATGGCGGGCAATAAACTGGAAGGGCCAGCTGTACGACGGTAACGATAATCTCGCTCAGGACCAACCGCCCCCTAGCCAGTTTAAAGCTCACTTTGAATCTCTACTAAATCCCACAAGCGCCGTTCCGCTAAGCGCTGGAATCGATCCTGAGTTTGAATCGGCGCCGTATATACCGGAACTAGACGATAAGTTTACTCCACGCGAGCTTGCTGATACTCTAGCTGATATTAAGGTTAATAAAGCGTATTGGGGCAGTAGTTTAGGGTTAATATGCAAACTTCCAGGATCTTGGTTGATTTTTATGTTATCAATATTCAATGTAATATTTGAGTATGTACGATTCCCCCCAGCATGGTGTTACAGTAAACTGTTTGTGCTTTATAAGAATAGTGGGTCACGTATGGACTGCGGTAATTACCGTGGTATTAGTATTGCTGACTCATTCGCTAAGATTTATGATATGCTTATAAACTATAGGCTGCTTAGATGGGTCAATATTGACAGCTCTCAAGCGGGTGGTAGAAAGAACCGTGGGTGTACTGAACAAGTTGTTGCATTACGATTATTAATTAATTATGCTATTTCTAAGAAGTGTAAATTATTTGTTATGTTTGTCGATTTTCGTAAAGCCTACGATCTGGTCCCCCGTAACAAACTGTTGAATATAGTAAGGGAAGCAGGCTGTGGGAAACAATTACTCTACGCCATTAGGGCTATATATAGTTGTACAAAAATTGTGTTGAAAGATGCAGTAATTATATCTATTCTCGGTGTAAAACAAGGTGCATCAACCAGCGTAACTTTATTTTGTATGTATTTAAATCAGTTTGTTGTAAGGTTACGTGCAGCGTACAGTACAGATGGTTTTTTGGGAGTTATACAGTATTGCTACTTATGGATGACTCAGTTATTCTGTCTACTACACGTAGCGCATGTGAAATAAAATTTCGTGTTCTAGCTGATTATTGTGCAGATTACGGAATGACTATAAACCCCAAAAAGACAAACTTTATGGTTATTAATGGATCGGTGTCTGACCGGGTCCCCATAGAATATGGAGGAATTAAAGTTTCTGACTGTGCTACATACATTTATCTAGGCTCACCATTCTGTGAGAATGGTAAAATGTCCTCAGTGCTCAATGTACACGCAAGTCGGTGTACCGATGCTGTTAATAAGTTTATTATTTTCTGTACGGTCAACGATTCAATGCCCTTCCACTTGAAACTGAAAGTTTTCCAAGCTTGCCTATCAGCAGTACTGACATATGGGTGTGAGTCTTGGTTAACTAGAGATTTCAAGTCTATAGAGGTACTGTATATGAAAGCGATTAAGTCGTTGCTTGGGGTACGTAAAACTACTCCGAATGACATCTGTTTGGTAGAACTCGGTATTAAACCGCTACGAGCCATTGTTGTCGAAGCTCAAAAGAAATTGTTCACAAAATACTCAAAATTAGCCGACAGAGCTCTACCAATCACGCAAACTCTTGATTTATGTGCAAATGTGGTAGGAATACACGGATATACTATACTATCTGGTGCGTGCAATGAAGATATTTCTAACTACAATTTAGATTCTATTAGGCGTAGGATTCGTAGTAAGCCACCCACTGCGACTAAGTTTTGGTCATACTGTCATGATATTAACCCGGAGCTAACAGTACATACAATTTATCGTGATAATGTTAACTACATACCAGACTACCAGCGTAAAGCATTTACTCGTTTTAGGGTGTTTTCGCATGAGTTACGCAGTGAAAAGGGTAGATGGAGTCGTACTCCGCCTGCCGAGCGTGTGTGTTCATGCGACCACATCTCAGTTCAGAACGAGGAACATGCAGCTATGATATGTTCTCGTACTAGGGAACTACGTGGTCAATTTCGTTACGTTGGATATTCGTCTTTAGTAGATCTGTTTCGTTGCCAGGATACAAAACAACTGTGTTGCTTCATTGAAAAAGTATTAGACAAATTTAAATGTTAATCAGTAAATTAGTTGGACAAATATTGTGCTCTACCGTGTTATAATGTGAGTTAATTAATTAAGTTTGTTTTCAGTGTATTGTGTAATAATTATTGCTTTGTTTATCGAAAGTATTTGTCAATAAAATAATAATAATAATAAGCAGCATTGACCTAATCCGTAGGTTGTGGGATCGCTTGCGGATCTTTATTTTGGGGAGATGTAGATCAGCTGCGGAAGTAATGTAACTTGTAATGTTCGCGGTATTTCAACTTTTTATAAAGCGAGTTGAATATTTTTTGTATTAATTTAAAATGATTATTCCGATATTACTACTGGGTGCGGGACCATGGGTTTTGGGCACATTCTATAAACTGGGGGCGATTTATGGGCGAACTTTGGGGCGACTTACAGGGTACGGGACTAATTTCATGTTTATAAGGGCCAAGGGGGGATGGAAAATTCAAGCAGTATTCAGGTTAGCCTGATTACTATTAGGCCCTGGCCAACTTCCTGCTGCCTGTAGAGGTGGATTTGGTAACGTGCCAGGCCTAAAGGACAAGGACTGCCCTTAGCGGTCCCTGGCCAACAGCAGTTATTACGAGCCTGAAAAGGACATCGGAACGCCAGCTGCTTGTGTCAGGGACTTGTGATGGGAAACGACACGACAGACCCCTAGCCAAGCCGTACTGGTTCTCGATGATCGTTCCCTTCGGGGTTCGTGAGGGGTGGGACGGACACGCGAAAGGGTCTACCGACTAACAGAGGAAGGGTTTGACGAGGACTGCCCTTAGCGGTCTCTGGTCAACAGCAGTTATTACGAGCCTGAAAAGGACATCGGAACGCCGGCTGCTTGTACCAGGGATTTGCGACGGGACCGACGACAGACCCCTTAGCCAAGCCGTACTGGTTCTCGATGATCGTTCCCTTCGGGGTTCGTGAGGGGTGGGACGGACACGCGACGGGGTCGAAAGACAAAGGACTGGACTCTACCGGCCTACCGACTGTTCGGAGCAGTTTCTCGGCTGCCGAAGCGACTACAAGCCTGAAAGGGACTCGGAAAGCCTAGGTGGTTGGGTTTCTGCGATGAACCGACGGACCCCTAGCCAAGCCGTACTGGTTTTCGATGATCGTCCCCTTCGGGGTTCGTGAGGGGTGGGACGGACACTCGAACGGGTCCACCGACACGACAGACTCCTAGCCAAGCCGTACTGGTTCTCGATGACCGATCCCTTCGGGGTTCGAGAGGGGTGGTACGGATACGCAACAGAGTCTACCGACTGGACCGACCCTTAGCCAAGCCGTGCTGGTTCTCGATGATCGATCCCTTCGGGGTTCGGGAGGGGTGGAACGGACACGCGACAGGGTCGACCGACACCGACACTACGGCATCAAGACTAGGACCGAGGGAAAATCTGGGGAACATTAGTTAGGCTAAAATCTGAGCGAACAGTGGGTAATTAAATAATATACTGTAGGGATTTATATTGTCGTGTATAATTATTGTGAATATTTGGTGCATAATTGATTTGGGGAAGCCCAAAATTATTCTCAATCAGGATTGTACATTGTTACAGGATTGTAACAGGGTTCAGGGTTCAGTGAGATTAACTACATTAAAGAATATATCCAACCAATGCAGCTTTTTCTCAACCGCAATCCTGCATCTAAGAAATTCCTCCTTCTCCACAATCAATATCCGGTGACTGGCCGGGACTCCGTGGTCTGTAAAGCCCCGCCTCCAGCATCGGCGTTTTTCCCCCCTGGTGTCGGGATAACGGCAACAAAATTGAGAATAATTCGGTCAATTTTGACAGGGTGTCAAAATTGAGAATAAAACGCGGCCAACTTCAACTGGTGGATGTTAAGAATCCTACAATACTCTTCAAAACTCTCTACGTGCTTGCCAGCACCCACTACGAGGAAACTCTGGTATTTGAGTTAAGACTAAGTCGTGGTTTAATTAATCAACAAATTCGATCTAACCAACTCGTAGTCGGCAGATCACATATTTGGAGAGTTGTTAACAGGGAATGGAAGTATCGATCACACCCATTGATATAATCCAAGTTGAGCCAGGAATCTGGCACGTCGAGGTTGAAGTACAAGGAACGAACGTCGGACGATTCAGGATAACCGTTCGGGTGGTCCAAGCTGAGTACAATACCTACGAGGAACTGTTTTACGACATCGCCTATCTAGCTATCGACGAGGCGCTACAATGACGACAAATAACGTATCCGATACTGATGAGATGGATCACCACACAGACTCCGAAACCGACGAGGTACCGAACATCAAGAACATGGCTCGTCGACTAGGTGCTCTCAAAGGCGGAGTCACTCGAGCGTACCAACGTATAGAGAAACAACTCAAGGGAGTCGAAACCCCCCTCAACGAGATACAAACTCAGCTTCAGAGTATCCGAAATATCTTACAAAGATATGAGAGAATGATACAGGCGTACCAAGAACTCATCCCCGCCACCGACCAGGTATATTATCCCAAATTGGAAGAACACGTTGCACGCCTAGACGAATTCCGCAAACAACACCGGAGGACCCTTAGCCTCGTGAGAGGCTACGAAGAACAGTACTACAAGAGAGCTGAAAGAACAGACGCAGAATCGGTGCGAACCTCCAATACCAGGACCACAATTCATCGAAAGAAAGCGGGATCCTCAAGACACCAGCGCTCCAGCGCTAGGAGCGAGATATCCGGCTCAGCGCGCAGTTCTCAAGGGGGGCCGCCACTCCGAGATCAGCTACGAGAACAGAAGGCATTTGCCCTCAAAGCTCGGATGGAAGATGAGTACGTTCAACTGCAAACTGAGCAAGACATATTAGCCGCCGAAATGCAAAAGCGGGAGGCCGAACAAGAGGTCGAACGGCGGGCCGAACAACATAGACAGGAGGCTGAACAACGTGAACGAGAGGCCAAAAGGGAGGCTGAACATCGTGAACGAGAGGCCAAAAGGGAGGCTGAACAACGTGAACGAGAGGCCAAACAGGAAGCTGAACAACGTGAACGAGAGGCCAAACAAGAGATCGAACAACGTAAATGGGAAGCAGAAATGCGTAAACAACACGCCGAGGCCCAAGCGATTCTCATCCACAAAAAGAATGCGGATATTGCGAAACTCGCGGAATATGAAGCCGCACTTATAGAACGAGATATCCAACTATACGAGGACTGGGAAAGGGAAATAGATCAGGAATATGAACCAATCCCGGTACCGGAGTTAGAGAAGTCATTTACACCAACAGCGGCAAAACTTCCGAAACCCGAGATCCCGCCTATCATACAGTCTACGTTATCGGCACAAGCACCGGTGTTCCATCCCCCACCGGTTACGCTGAAAAATGAGGAACCGTGTTTCCCATCCAACCCCACGACAACGAGTGTACCCAAGTACGAGCCTGAAAGGGACTCGGAACGGGACGCCACTCCCCGATCCAACAACCCATTTACATCCACACCACAAACCCGTAGTCGCGTCATCATTAAAACTCCATCTATCATTGATCCATCGAGTATGGGAGTGAGTGCCAATAACTATCCAGAAGTCGAGGAAATCCTGCCAAGTACCTAACTGATCTAGACTTTGCTGATGACTTAGGAGTACTCTCAGAATCATTAGAGGGAGCCCAACGGCTCCTCAGCTCATTAGAACATGCTGCTTCTAGTGTTGGTCTTTTTATTAACTCCAGAAAGACCAAAATTCTGACAGTTAACTTTGAAAGTCCTCAGCAAGTCTCTGATCGGATGAGCATAAGCTCAAAGGATGGTATGCTTGAGCATGTGGACGACTTCTGTTACCTGGGATCATGGATCCGGAAGTCAGGTGAGGACCTTCGAATACGTAAGGGAAAGGCATGGGCATCCTTGAATAGGCTTTCCAGGATTTGGAAGTCACCGAGAATTAATCGGAAACTTAAGGTCCGATTATTTAGAGCAGCAGTAGTTCCAGTACTCCTCTACGGGAGTCCATGCTGGGCTCTAACTGCTGAGGACACCAAATCTCTGGATGGCACATTCACAAGAATGCTACGCCGGGTTCATTGTGTCAAGTACAATGCACACATCTCCAACCAGACACTATATAACATTGGAGGTGTCTCATTGGTTCCCCCAAGCTTGACACTAGAACAAAATCGCCTCCGCTTTGCAGGACATTGCTTTCGCCGTGAGGACCAGCCAGTGCATAATCTTGTACTTTGGCAGCCTCATGGAGTGAATAAGCATGGTGGACAGCCCATGACTTTCTTGAGACGCATCTTAAAGGACACTGGCCTTAAAGATGCGGATGATCTAGGAAATGTCATGGGTGATAGGGAGTTGTGGCGGTGCAATTTTGTTGACAAGCCGGCACAGCATTCTTAAAAATGCAGCTGCAATGCAGCATGCCGATCCTAGTAGCCAATAACTATAACCCTCCGAGTCACTCCAGTTCAGACGATGTCGGTATTATCCGGGCGTTGGAAAACCGCCTTGCCATGCCTAAGATGGAGATCCGCACCTTCGAAGGAGATCCCGTCGATTACCTCAGATTCAAGAAACGGTTCTTTGCGCAGATTGGATCAACGGACATAGCCGACGCACAGAAATTGGTATATTTATCGCAATACCTGGGTGACAAACCACGCCGAATTATTGCGTGTTTTGAGGGAGGTTCTCATGAGGCATACTATGACGCATGGAAAACTCTAGATAAAAGATACGGAAATACCGGAACTATAATTAATAAAACTCTAGAGAGACTGATACAGGACGCGGGATCACTAGGGGACCCACAGAACATCCAGGAATTCTCCGACTCTATGAAGGATGCCTACTATACTCTGAAACCCTTGAATAAGGAGGACCAGGTGAACAACATTCTAAACCTCCGACAGATCGCCCGGAAGTTCCCCGGATGGCTACAAAGTAAGTGGGCTTATAAATGCGTAGATCTCCGGCGCAGACATCCAGATCGAGATCCTAGCTTCCTTGAAATGTCGGCATTCCTGGACATTATCTCCGAAGCCATGAATGACTCGATGTTTTCAAAACAGAGTCTCGCCAACTTGGATGGAATAGAGAGCAACTCCAGGAGTAAGATACCCCCTCAGAAACCGAGATTCCGCCCCCCACCGGTGAGTACGATGGCCATCACCATGGCCGAGGATTCCGACGACGAAGACTACGAGGAACCGACATCCGCCGAGGAATGGGCGTGTTACCTTGCGAATTGGGCACCCGAGAGGGAAGGCATCACAAACTCCCTCCTCTGTCTCTTCTGTGGAGAGAAACATAAAGTGGAATTCTGCAGGAAGTTTCAGTTCGCCGAACTCGTCCCACGCTTCGAGGCGATAATGAAACACCGAGGATGCTTCCGGTGTCTTGGAACAGGTCACTATGTTCGGGATTGCGACCAAAGATCGTGCTGTGCCGTCTGTAATGACCAACGTCATCACACGCTCCTCCACATCCCCGCGAACTTCGATTTCACTACCCTCCCCTTTCGGATCGAAGCCAAGCGAAGAGGAGAAACGAACCACGTTTTCAAAGGAACCCGGACAACCCAACGGAGAGAAACCAACCCGTTTAAAATCTCCACCGATACACCACAAGTAACAAATATTTCAGCCACGATTAATCTTATAAATCGCCGCTACAGGGTATTCGCAAAGGTAATCCCAGTAAGGATTCAAGGAGTCGGCAAATCCCTGACGACGCTCGCGTTCCTTGATAACGGGTCTGACGGAACCATCATCGACCGGGATTTCCTCGAGCAACTCGGCCTAGAATGTGAACCTTGTAAACGGCCCATACAAACCATCACCGATAACAGAGAGGTAGAGTCCGGGGAGGTGCAACTCCAGATGGAAGGAGTGATGAAGGGCTACGAAACGGTTAAGTTAACCATCAAGAACGCCTTGGTACACACAGACCTCCGAGTGCGGTTCCGACAATCGGCCGAGTATGCCCCCCTCATACAATTGGACCGAGACGATGTAGATCTGAGGTGTCCGCAGTTGGACGTAAGCTGCATCACCCTACTGATCGGACTTGATACACCGGAACTACACATCCCCACCGGAGATATCGCCCGATCTATAAAACAGGATGACGGATTTTATGCTGAACGAACAATAATGGGATGGACACTCTGCGGCATTAAGGAAGAAACTACTGACACCTATACCTACCTTCCCAAATGTCAGATTAAAGAGAATGCAACCTCCGTGGGTTATTGCTCAGCTACTGACCTTGACGAGGATTTGTTTCTGGAGACCGAGAAAACCCAACAAAAGATGACGAAATATTTTAATCTAGAGACCCAGGAGTTCGCTGAAAAGGACGAAAACCCGTCCAAAGAGGATCAATATTGTATGGACGTTCTCGACCAGGCCACGTTCAAAGACGGACACTGGTGTTCACCTATGTTATGGAAGGACCCAAACAAACCAATGGCAAACAACGCCAGCATGGCACTTAGGCGACTTAAGGGGATTCTACGCCGGCTGAATGACCAACCCGAGATAAAGGAGAAATATAATACCGTAATCCAAGGATATCTCGACGATGGATTAGCAGAAATGGTACCACGGAATGAACTGCAAGGTGGTAAAAGAACATATTATCTCCCAACCCACTATGTGGTAGAAGCCCGGAAGGGTGGGAAAATCCGAATGGTAAATGATGCCGCCGCTATGTACCAGGGCGAATCCCTAAACAGTCAGCTTTACACGGGACCCAACATATATAGTACACTCATCGGCGTATTGATCAGGTTCAGGGAAAACCGGGTAGCATTCACCTGCGACATCAAGGCCATGTTTCATCAAGTTCGTACGCTACCAAGAGACTCCGACTGTCTACATATCCTATGGACGGATAAAACACTAACTCAACAGGAGATTAGTCAACTTACGATAAAGGACGTAGACATAATGCGTATGGTCGTCAGGATCTTCGGCGCTAAGGACTCGCCGGTAGCATGCAGTGACATGCTGAAGAGGACGGCAACTATGTGCGAAAACGAGTTCCCTCCAACCGTCATAGAAACCATCCGACGATGCTTTTACGTGGACGATGGATGCGCCGGCGCAGATAATGTGGACGAGGCATATCGGCTAGCAATGGGGATGGTAGAATGTCTAAAGAAAGGAGGTTTTCCGCTCGTGAAGTTCAGATCCCACGACAAAACACTTATGGAAAAGTTTCCGGAGGACATCCGACTGGAAAATAACAAAATGTATTCGGAGGATGTGGAACACCGTGTACTCGGGATTGAATGGGACATAGAATCAGACGAATTCATTTTCAAATATAAACCCCTACCCAAGCCTATGACAAAAAGGGGATGTTTGTCGATAAAAAGCGCCATCTTCGACCCAATAAATTTCATATCTCCAGTAACCTTGGCCGGAATGAACCTGATTAAGGAAATGTGGATAGAAGGACTGGGATGGGACGAAGAACTCCCCCCACACCTCAGCGTCAAATGGAGAAAATGGACGGAGCAGCTCGAACACCTACATCTTATGCGGATACCTCGACCGTTCTTCCTCGATAAACTACCCACCGATATCTTCCAGCTCCATACCTTCTCGGATGCTTCGAATACCGGAATTGGCGTAGTCACCTTCTTACGAAGACTCAGCAATGATGGAAACGGCGATACGAGCTTCTTATTTTCTAAAGCCAAGACAGTATCCGGGGAATTCGTAGCAACGATTCCAAGACTCGAGCTACAGGCTGCAGTTTGGGCAGTAAGACAGAATCGCATGGTCATGCGGAACCTACGAATCCCCATCGAGTCTCAACACTTCTGGGTCGATTCGAGTATAGTTCTCTATTATCTCCACTCTCCATCACGGCGTCACACTACATTTGTTGCGAACCGAGCCACGGAGATTAAACAGTGTACCGGCCGAGAACAGTGGCACCATGTGAACGGGAAAGAAAATCCAGCGGACTTATCAAGCCGAGGTGCCACCCCAAAACAACTCGGTAAAAGTAAACTCTGGCTTACAGGCCCGGAATTCCTACAGCAACCACAATTAACATGGAGTACCCGATTCGACCCCGAACTCGATAGCGGAAAATACTCCGAGGACGATAAAGAGATCCGTAAAGTCCATAGAAGCAACGCAGTGGAAATTTATAGCTGTCTGACTGAGCCTGCAAAGGACTCGGGCAGGCACTATAACGTTGCGACGATCATGCAACCAGCGGCGTCTTTACATCTGTTGATCGAGCGAACCTCTTCAATGAGACGGCTCATCCACCACATTATAACCCTTCGCAACTTCCTACGGTGGAAAAACAACAAGCCGATAGTTCAACGGAGTATACAAGAACTCATTATCGCGGAGAAGTGTATCGTTGGATATGTCCAGAGAGAAAGTTTCCCCGATGAGTGGGAACAACTCAGTGCGGGCAAGACCTTGAAACCGGATAGCCCAGTCTACCAACTGAGACCAATGATGGGAGAGGACGGACTGATCCGACTGAATACCCGGATGGCAAACGCCCCGGTCGAATATGAGGTTAAATACCCGGCGCTTCTGCCCGGAACTTCAACACTAGCCAAGCTATTAATTCAACAATGTCACGAGGAGAACCATCACGCAGGACAAAACTGGATTATAGCTAATATAAGACAAAGATATTGGATCACACACATCCAGCCACTGATCCGGAAAGTGTTGAAACGTTGCTTTGTCTGCAGAAGATATCTAGCGCCACCACTCACACAAAAGATGGCCGACTTACCAGCCACCCGTCTACAAGCAGATTCCCCACCGTTCTACATCACCGGAGTGGACTGCTTCGGACCGTTTACGGTCATCGAACGGCGATCCAACATCAAATGCTGGGGAGCCATCTTCACCTGCCTTAGGTCTAGGGCAATCTACCTAGACATTGTGGTAAACCTGACGCAACACGCATTCATCAACGCTCTGCGTCGGTTCGTGGCGAGCAATGGGACATGTCGTCACATGTATTCCGATAACGGCACAAACTTTGTGGGAGGAGAAAGAGAACTTAGAGAGGCGATCGAGGGATGGTTTACCGATAACACCGCATCCCAAGTCTGGAAGGAACACCAGATACAGTGGCACTTCCAGACCCCCTTAGCACCCCATACGAGCGGGGTATGGGAGAAACTGATCGACCTAGTGAAACGATCCATGCGCGTCGCTCTAGGAGACACCCGGGTAACCCATGACACCCTCCGCACAACATTCTGCGAGATCACGGCTACCCTGAACAACCGACCCATTGTCCCTATCCGCGACGACCCCACAGACCTGGAGCCCCTTACTCCTAATCACCTACTGGGGAGACCTAAAACTCATGTTCTCCCGGAGACAATGTTTCCGGATCCCAACGATATTACGAGACATACAAACTGGAAGAAGGCCCAAGCGTTGGCAGCGCATTGGTGGAGAATCTGGGCCCAGGAGTACCTCATAACCCTCCGGACCAGGAGGAAGTGGAACAACACCTACAGGAATGTCGAAGTTGGCGACATGGTACTAGTAAAAGAAGACCTTAAAGACCGCGTCCACTGGCCTGTGGCGCGAGTCGTGGCAATACAACCGAGTAAAGACGGACTTGCGAGGACTGTGACGATACGAACGGCAAAGGGCCACTACCAACGCCCTATCCAGAGGCTGTGCCTTCTCGAAGGCAATGACAGCGGTGACTCTACGAGAGGTGATAAGTTCCCTACTCAAGATCCTGCTGCAGACATTGGTGACAATTACAAATGCGTATAAACCCTTCTCATCCTGTTGACAAACTCTTTTAAACTGTGATTTATCGACATTGAAAATGGACCCCCCTTAAACCAACTGTAACCACGCAAATGGTATTTGTGTTTCCTCGTGTGTTATGTGGAGTCCAGCGTCACCCTGCAGATGTTTCGGCTGACGCAGGGTCGTTTATGTATTGTTTACCCTGATTTTGGTCATCGGGACCAACGCCATTGGATTATTGGAGATGGTAAAGATTTGAAGTGGAATTCATTGTATTCATCGCAGTATGTTATGTTGTCCGTTGCGTGCGCAGTTCGGGGCGTAGGCGGTGTAACTAGTCCAGCTGTAGATCCCGGATTGCCGCGCAACACCCCCTCTATCCCGTTATTCTGGTGGGTCCATGGTGCATCCACATGACTTCGACGATAGAGGGTTTTATGTTTCTCAGTCGCGTTATTCTGGTGGGACCATTGCGTGGATTTTGGGGCGTAGGCGGTGTAACTAGTCCAGCTGTAGATCCCAGAATGTTGCGTAACCCCATCCCACATGACTTCGTCGACTGAGCTTTATGTTGTTGGAAGTGTTATTCTGGTGGGTCCCTGGTGCATCCACGTGACTTCACTCCCAGCGTCTTCATTGTCCGTTACGTGAGCAGTTTGGGGCGTAGGCGGTGTAACTAGCCCAGCTGTAGATCCCAGATTGCCGCGTAACACCCCTTCCACAACAAAGATTTCCCAAAGAAGATGATTGAATGTAGTTGGAAATGATGAAAAGGATCAGACAACTCTACTATAAACCGAATGGTGACGCGTATGATGATGAAAATGTAATGATGCGCACCCTGGTGCTGCGCTTATAACAAATGATGATAGCCGGGGGCTATAACCCCAATGATGATGTGGAAATAAACAAAATTGAGAATAAATGGTGGAACTAAATGATGTGGAAATGTGGAAATAAATGAAATGTGAAATAAACGGTGGAAATAAATGTGTTGAAATATGTTGAAATAAATGAAATGAGATGAAATAATAAAGAGAAATGAAAAAAGACAAAAAAAAGGTATAAAAAAGTCTGAAGAAAAGAATTGGAAAAAAGAAATGACATAAAAAGTCAAAAAAACTGGTTGGATATTAATGTATAGTTATAGTAACTGTAAATGCTGAATGTATTAGCAATAAGATGATAGATGCCTATATAGCAATGTTATTTAATAAACTGAACTGAATTATTCTGCAATCACTATAGTTTCAGACTTTCTGGACTTATAATTAACTGATCTAATTTGTAACGAATATAATCGTAAATATGGACCCAAATCGCCAAATTATCGGCGAATTACGTAACACGATAGATCTACTGGAATATTCGCAACCCGGATCCCCTGACTTTGATACAAATTGGAGCACCCTGCTAAATGAGAACGTGCGAGTCGTTAAATTCACCGGGCGAGAGGGACCGGATTCCAAGAATCTACGAGCCCTCCGGTTAGCCGATGCTAGTACGAGACTGAAAAGAACTCGGAACGCAAAGGCAACCGTAGGGGACGATTCGTCGTTTTGGGAAACGTTCCGGCAGAGCGTCTACAGATCCCGATGTTTGATCTACGACAACGAGGGAAACGCGACGCCCACCTCGAAAGCGATTACGTTGGTGAGATGTCAAAGTTTCGTCGACGACAAGAGTACGTACCTCGCCCACTGGGGAAACCTGTCGGAGTGTACGGCGACGCTTCGAGAGGAACGTATATCGACCATCCAGAATCGACTACCAGGAAAAGTACGGGGCGAAAGAATACGGTCGATCCTTGGTCGTCGTCCTCGGAACCCTGGACGGTTTGGTATTGGTGTGTCGAATATTTCCGACACCCAGACAGGAAGTGCAGGCAGCCGGAGCGATCTGGTTGCTACCTCCGGAAATCCAAAAGATCCTCTTCGACTTCGACGTCATTAAAATTGGGTCGGATATAAAGGCGGACGTCCGGAACGACTACGCGAACGCTCCTTCAGGAAGAAACCGACGAGACGACCTCAATGCCCTTAGCCATTGCGTCGACACTCAAACGCTACTAGCCTGGTTACGATTCGCCGAGTTCATGCGAGGATTCCAAGAGGTGAGACCGACGAAATCCGGGATCGGCTACCTTGCTGTGCTAAACGGCGGCATCGACTTCAAACCCCAGAAATTCCGGGACTATAATAAAATATATGGTGGATACCCGGGATTAGAAATAAAGAGCGAGCGAGAGGGTCGATGGAAGGACGTTGATCGGAAGTGGACGATACACCAAAGGTGGGAGAATCCCGATCGACGGAACTACGTCTATGTCGTTATGGAGTGCTACACCGTCGCTAAGTTTATCTGTAAAACTCTCGATAACCTTATTACGGCGGTTCCTCTTTCCTTCGTCGACTACGACTGGAACGAGGTTATAAACCACGCATTCAAAGCGGTCGAGAACATCACACCGGGAGAGACTAAAACACTCGCTGTTATCGATTCCTGGGACGAGAGCGGACCTTACGACATCCCTACGATTACCGAACTTCTCGGTGCGGAGGAGCCTCTGATTTCTTCGGAAGGGGAAGAAATATGGCTAAATGGGGGTGTTATACTCTCCACCCCGAAGCGACAACTCGAGCCGGAGGCCGCTTACCAACCGGCCGCCAAACGGGTTGCCTCCTCCGAACCAACGACGGAAGCGGGCGTTTCCTCACCACTCGGCTTCGGTAGCCCTGCGAGGGAGTTGGTTACTACCTTCGCGTTAAATGACTTCGGTGATACGTGCCAAAGGTTATCCCCATATCCTTTCCCGGGTGGCGAAGACTGGTCGTCGGAGATTCCGAGTACCAGCAATCAACGGACCCGCTCAGCGATATTGGTCGAGAAGGGCCCCAGCGCTGCGCCGACTCATGACGATCTCCTCGGAATCCCTCCGTCGAAAACCCCGGCACCTCTTCTCCGACCAGCGGTGGCTACTACACCCTCCGTTCCTCAGGATCCTATGTGACTAACCCGTTGGTACGCCGAGCAAACCGAATGGATCCACCGCCAGAAACGGTCGTCCGAGTTGAGACCGACGGGACACAAAGAAGGTTATCGTAGCGAGGACCTACTATGCAAAAGCCCAGCCTTCCGCGGGCTACCGACCACCGCGAATATTCAGAAGAGCGACCGACGACTCGAGTATCACGTCGGCGTCCCGATTCCGATATTCCCCAGTCTAGAGATGCAGTTGGAGGTGTGCGGCGACTGTGGTTCGGAGCAGTGCCCACACGGTAGAAGGAATCGGGTTACCGATTCATGCCTCCAGCTCCTCGGGATACTCTATTGCCCATACTGCGCGACATCGGGCCACGACGTTTCCGTCTGTCCGATCCTATATAACCTCTGCACCACGTGCGGTTTCCGTGGACATTCCTCTAGCCCCCGCTGCTATATCAAATGTCCTACCAAAGACGTTACCGCTATGGGAAATATGGTCATGTTTGAAACATATGCAAACAGCCACATAAAGACCAAGGTTCGGAGAAACGCTCGGAATATCGCGCAGGAGATGGCGTGCGGGTACTTCTCCTTCCCGGAACGCCTCCACACGTCGGCCACGCTGCCTTTCCATTACGTGGATTTGTTGCTGAGCGCTGGATTATTCGGCCCATTCGAAGTCATTAGACGCTTATACTCGTATAAAGAGGAGTTCGGTGACGGAGAGTGGTTCCTCGAGGCTCGCAACTCCGAGTTGGAACGACGAACCGATATGATCCCAATGCCATCGAAAGGAAGAGCCGCCAGGAGACAAGCCGAAGCGTTGCTCACGATGGATGTTGACGCTCCTCTACCAGCTATAGCGATCGACGAGAGCCGATGGGCGAAGAGGCGAAAGGCGTATCAGAGAAAGAAATAGTGGATCGGGATATTCCAGGAACATTTATCGAACATTTATTTTTATACATATATATATAAACTCTAGGCCAAATTAATTAAAACTATGCAATATTAAATTTGGGTTTTTTATATTGGGAATGACCTACGCAAACTCAATCTACCGATAGACCTCACGAAGGTCATTGGGGGGGACTGTTCGCGGTATTTCAACTTTTTATAACGCGAGTTGAATATTTTTTGTATTAATTTAAAATGATTATTCCGATATTACTACTGGGTGCGGGACCATGGGTTTTGGGCACATTCTATAAACTGGGGGCGATTTATGGGCGAACTTTGGGGCGACTTACAGGGTACGGGACTAATTTCATGTTTATAAGGGCCAAGGGGGGATGGAAAATTCAAGCAGTATTCAGGTTAGCCTGATTACTATTAGGCCCTGGCCAACTTCCTGCTGCCTGTAGAGGTGGATTTGGTAACGCTCCAGGCCTAAAGGACAAGGACTGCCCTTAGCGGTCCCTGGCCAACAGCAGTTATTACGAGCCTGAAAAGGACATCGGAACGCCAGCTGCTTGTGTCAGGGACTTGCGACGGGAAACGACACGACAGACCCCTAGCCAAGCCGTACTGGTTCTCGATGATCGTTCCCTTCGGGGTTCGTGAGGGGTGGGACGGACACGCGAAAGGGTCTACCGACTAACAGAGGAAGGGTTTGACGAGGACTGCCCTTAGGGGTCTCTGGTCAACAGCAGTTATTACGAGCCTGAAAAGGACATCGGAACGCCGGCTGCTTGTACCAGGGATTTGCGACGGGACCGACGACAGACCCCTTAGCCAAGCCGTACTGGTTCTCGATGATCGTTCCCTTCGGGGTTCGTGAGGGGTGGGACGGACACGCGACGGGGTCGAAAGACAAAGGACTGGACTCTACCGGCCTACCGACTGTTCGGAGCAGTTTCTCGGCTGCCGAAGTGACTACGAGCCTGAAAGGGACTCGGAAAGCCTAGGTGGTTGGGTTTCTGCGATGAACCGACGGACCCCTAGCCAAGCCGTACTGGTTCTCGATGATCGTCCCCTTCGGGGTTCGTGAGGGGTGGGACGGACACGCGAACGGGTCCACCGACACGACAGACTCCTAGCCAAGCCGTACTGGTTCTCGATGACCGATCCCTTCGGGGTTCGAGAGGGGTGGTACGGATACGCGACAGAGTCTACCGACTGGACCAACCCTTAGCCAAGCCGTGCTGGTTCTCGATGATCGATCCCTTCGGGGTTCGGGAGGGGTGGAACGGACACGCGACAGGGTCGACCGACACCGACACTACGGCATCAAGACTAGGACCGAGGGAAAATCTGGGGAACATTAGTTAGGCTAAAATCTGAGCGAACAGTGGGTAATTAAATAATATACTGTAGGGATTTATATTGTCGTGTATAATTATTGTGAATATTTGGTGTATATTGATTTGGGGAAGCCCAAAATTATTCTCAATCAGGATTGTACATTGTTACAGGATTGTAACAGGATTCAGGGTTCAGTGAGATTAACTACATTAAAGAATATATCCAACCAATGCAGCTTTTTCTCAACCGCAATCCTGCATCTAAGAAATTCCTCCTTCTCCACAATCAATATCCGGTGACTGGCCGGGACTCCGTGGTCTGTAAAGCCCCGCCTCCAGCATCGGCGTTTTTCCCCCCTGGTGTCGGGATAACGGCAACATGTAACTTACTCGTGATGTCGTTGAGTTGGTCTAACGTTAACAGATTTGGATTGTTAACACTGCATAGGAGGTTGTTAGTGTTGAGTTCCACGTCTTCCTTGTATCTATTCAGGTCGCTCTCAGTTGCTCGTTCCCAGCATATCCTAGGTTTCATTTTCCTTTGGTGTCCTGGGCAATTGTCTTTTTTCGGGCTACCGAGAGGACAGATGAAACTGCACACAACCAGTACATGATCAGATAAATTGGTTGGGGGATCACGTTCATAGACAGCACCATTGATGGGGGAGAGTGAGCTGTTTGTAACGATATGATCAATGTAGGACTCTCCATTACCGTGGAAAGTTACGCATGGTCCACTGATGCGCACATGCTAGCAATCGATCTGACTGCTGCCTTTGACAGCATCGATCACAGAACACTTTTCGAAAAGCTACAAAAAACAGACATTAACAAACGACTAATTAATCTACTGGAAGCATATTACCACAACTCAACCGCCCAAATGAGAACAGGCAGAAGGGTGTACACTGAACCTATCAAACTCGACAAAGGAATACGGCAAGGAGGCATACTATCTGCCTGGTTCTTCAATTTCTACTTACAAGACCTCTTCGAGACCCTAGGAGAATCTGGGCTAGGACTACATCTCGGCACAGAATCATACCCGGCCCTTGGTTACGCCGACGACCTATTGTTGCTAGCAAACCTTAAGGATGATCTCCAACAACAAATCGATATATGCACCACGTTCTTTGCCAGAAATGGCCTCACCATAAACACAAAAAAATCGCATTACGTAAGATGTTCCGGTACACAACCAAAAACAACACCAATTGAAGGTACGCAACCAAAAACAACACCAATAGAAGGCTACACCATACAAGTAGGACCAGTATTCCTACACGAGGAGGCCAGCTGTAAATACCTAGGTTTACCACTTCCAGGTACACCGCAAACGATCAGAGACCACATAACCAAGCGCTGCTTTTGGAATGTATCAAGGATGCGATCACGGGGCCTAACAGCCCACAACATACCTCTACAAATCACCAAAAAAATCTGGAACACAATCTGCCTCCCGTCTATCGCATATGGTATTGCAAATGTGGATGACGCCTCTGTGACCCAACTATCAATAGTAATACGAAAGGCGATGAGATCGATCATTGGCGTGGGGAACTACGTCTCAAACACCACCTTACACAAACTGTTGCGATGCGACGACCTGGAATCAATCGTCGCACACAGCAGATGTAGACTCCTGTACAGCGCCATCAACTCAGGAAACATAAAAATTGCACACCTCTACACAACACTGTTTAGCCAACACCTATGCGATACCTACACAGAACCAACTTTTGTCGAGTACTCCATTGCGAGTTGGAGGAGTAACCTACCCACCCTACACAGCATCGTAACAGCCTCCTACAACATAAAACTGGTGATCAAGGGCTCACGAAAACACTGCAAGCCCGTCCTGAGCACCAAGGACTGTGCATTATTAATACCCCACTTACAGGGACCGCACGACAGACCCAAAACTGGTGTGACCGTACGGGCGGGGGGGGGGGGGGGTAATAATGATAATGGTACAGTAGACGTGGTTAATATTAATAGTACCGTATGGGATAATTCTAATCAAACCTTTATTGCAGGAAATACTTTGCCTAGTGGTAGTAATTTAAATTTAAATCAGGACAATCTTAATATTAATGTAGCTACGCAAAATAATCCAAATAATCAAAATAATAATAATTCAAATAATTTAATTAATGAGCCAAGCTCGAATTTACAAGATAATTCAAATGATTTTATTTCGAACGAACAAGTTAATTCCGTTCCCAATACGGGTGCTATTAATGTAAACACGTCGGGCGAGTATGGCCAGACAGATGGGGCCCAGGTAGGCCACCTAGTTGGTAGGCAGGGAGTGGCTGGGTTAGGTAGACCCGGCGAGGGCCTGGTAGGCCACGTAGTTGGTAGGCAGGGAGTGGCTGGGTTGGATGGACCCAGCGAGGGCCTGGTAGGCCACGTAGTTGGTAGGCAGGGAGTGGCAGGGTTGAATGGACCCAGCGAGGGCCTGGTAGGCCACATAATTGGTAGGCAGGGTGCAGAGGGCCTGGTAGGCCACGCAATAGCAGAGGGAGAGGCGGGGGTGAATAGACCCGACCGCAGTAGGGTTGATGTGTCGACTAGAGAGGGATATAGTAGCGGGAAGAGAGATAGCGAAGTTAGATGTGGCGAGTGGGGGGGGGCTACGAGAGCCCCACAACAGCGAGTTAGCGGCGAAAGGGGGGGGGGGCAGAGAGTGTCCCACAGCCGTCAGCGGATAATGCGAGGGCCGAAATAGGTAAACCGCAACAACCGGCGACGGAAAGTAATAGGGGGATTGCGAGTATCCCCAGCGGCGTGCGACCGAGCAGAGAGAGACAGGTTGACATCGTAAGAGGGCGGATGAAGCGTCGAGCCCGATCAGAAGAGGGAAGAAGAACAGTGGGGTTTAACCGGGAGGTCGACGAGAGATCTCACGGGCGGGAATACTCCACTGAAAGGAGAAGAAGAGAAGACAGTAGTAGAAGTATCGCCGCGAACGATAGAAGAGCGAGGACGGATAGCGAGCCGTCGGTAGTCGAGATGAGAACAGAGGGTCAGTGGGGTCGGACTCCGGGAGATTGCCATCGCCCCGGAGAGATGCGACCCGGCGAGGCGCGCTACGCGCCGAGAGAGGGGTACGCGATGTACCGGTACGAAGATGAGAACAGTAGAGAGGGGGGTCGAAGAGAAACTTTCCGAAGGAATATACCTACCGATCGAGAATACGGTAGCCGTGGGGAGGACTACTCGAGAAGGATAAACTTCGATCCCGAGCGACACATGCAGACTGTAGGACATACTGTAGGGCTTACTGCACATACCATAGGCCATACTGAGAGAGGCAATGCAGGCGATAGGATAGCGTGGACAACGGGATTAAACCCGGAAGTCGCGGAATACATACCGGCGGGTAGGCCAGAAGCTGATAGGCCTATACCGGTACCAGTACAACAGTATGACTACAGCATGCAGGGACATAACATATACCCAGGGGAGGGGGGAATTATTGCGGATAGGTGCATGGGCCCCAACATATTAACATCAACCCCAGTACCAAACATACCGGTGGGGGGGGACAGGGTGACATTCCCCCATCACAATATCAACAATATACCCCGATAGGAGCAAGAACAACGAGACCCTTGGATGAGAATAGGTCGTGTGATACAGACATATGGAGGGGGCCGCTACCCCCGATGACATACCCAAGTCAGAGAAAGTCAAGAAATAGGACAGACGGAACGCACCAGACAGGAGAAACTATACAGCATCCGTCGAACCCATTGGAAGCACAGGCGATGGGGATGGCCACGTTGATCGACGCGTTGAAAACGAGGATCGAGCTACCACCCGTGGAACCATTCAAATTCGATGGGAGCAGGCCGGAAGAATATCTACAGTTTCGGCGCATGTATAGTAACGAAATACTAACAAAAAACTTGACGCAGGCGGAGTGCCTAAAGTATCTGCAAGTGTACACGGGAGGCCCAGCATACGATATCGTGAGGCAATATCAAGGAATAGAGGGCGGCTTCACGACAGCATGGCGGGCACTGGATAGGGAATACGGGCACCCGGCCAAGATCATCAGACAGACATTGAGAGGCATAACATCGGGTGGCCTACAGGATAATCCCGTTAGCATTAAGACGTTCGCTAACAAAGTCGAAAAGGCGCTAATCATGCTGAAGACGCTAGACGCGCCGTACGAGCTCAATGCGTCCAACAACATCACCACGATAGCGCAGGCACTACCAAACTGGCTGCGCAACAAGTGGAGAAAAATCGCCTTCTCCACTCGAGATAAGAAGGGTGCGGAACCGGGTTTAGAAGAAATGTCAAACTTCTTAAACTACGAGGCTGAGCTAATAACTGACCCAGTCTATAGCGAAGACAGCCTGGGAAAGGGACCGAAGACAGACTACCATAGACCGAAACCAGAGCACAGCACATCAAACGCATTACCGAGACTCAGGCAATCATTGCCATATGCAGCGACGCAGGGGACCGCAAGTCCACAGCTAGCCGAGGATAAGACAACACCATGGAACGGACAGGGAAACAATAACAACACGAATAAACATAACCCCAGTACGTCCAGTAGGCTAAATCCAAACAATAAGAATAGTAGGGACTTTGGTACAAACGCAACTGCGATACGCAATGCACTGTATAAAGAGGGCTACGACCCAAAGAGCAAATGCCAGCTACACGCAAATGCGCTTCATCAAACCATGAACTGCAGGTACTGGCAGGCGCTATCTAGGCAGGATCAGATAGATTATGCGTTCAGCAATAAAATCTGCTCGCGATGTGTAATGAGTGGACATAGAGCAAGGGAGTGCAAGGAGAAGCCAATAAAATTTGGTCAAAGGAGAGGCCAAACGATGGCGACCAGCACAGTAGGGGCGAAGAAGAGGGGAACGGTGCTACTTGGAGTAGTACCAGTGCGAGTGATCGGGGAAGGCAATTGATCAGTAACAACACTAATGCTGGTTGATAGTGGATGTTCGCGGTATTTCAACTTTCCATAACGCGAGTTGAATATTTTTGTATTTATTTAAAATTGATTATTCCGATATTACTACTGGGTGCGGGACCATGGGTTTTGGGCACATTCAATAAACTGGGGGCGATTTATGGGCGAACTTTGGGGCAACTTACAGGGTACGGGAATAATTTCATAGTTATAAGGGCCAGGGGGGGATGGAAAATGCAAGCAGTATTCAGGTTAGCCTGAGTACTATTAGGCCCTGGCCAACTTCCTGCTGCCTGTAGGGGTGGATTTGGTAATGCGCCAGGCCTAAAGGACAAGGACTGCCCTTAGCGGTCCCTGGCCAACAGCAGCCATTACGAGACTGAAAAGAACTCGGACCGCTGACTGCTTGTGTCAGGGATTTGCGACGGGAAACGACAGCCCCTTAGTAGCCAAGCCGTTCTGGTTCTCGATGATCGAACCCTTCGGGGTTCGTGAGGGGTGGAGCGGACACGCGAACGGGTGGCCGACTAACGACTGCCCCCTGAGCTAAGCCGTACTGGTTCTCGATGACCGATCCCTTCGGGGATCGCGAGGGGTGGGACGGACATGCGAAAGGGCTGGCCACAGGATGGGTTTGACGAGGACTGCCCTTAGCGGTCTCTGGTCAACGGCAGCTATTACGAGACTGAAAAGAACTCGGAACGCTGACTGCTTGTACCGGGGATCTGCGACGGGAACCGACGACAGACCCCTTAGCCAAGCCGTACTGGTTCTCGATGATCGTTCCCTTCGGGGTTCGTGAGGGGTGGAACGGACACGCGACGGGGTCGAAAGACAAAGGACTAGACTCTACTGGCCTACCGACTGTTCGGAGCAGTTTCTCGGCTGCTGAAGCGACTACGAGCCTGAAAGGGACTCAGAAAGCCTAGGTGGTTGGGTTTCTGCGATGAACCGACGGACCCCTAGCCAAGCCGTTCTGGTTCTCGATGATCGAACCCTTCGGGGTTCGTGAGGGGTGGAACGGACACGCGAACGGGTCCACCGACACGACAGACTCCTAGCCAAGCCGTACTGGTTCTCGATGACCGATCCCTTCGGGGTTCGAGAGGGGCGGTACGGATACGCGACAGAGTCTACCGACTGGACCGACCCTTAGCCAAGCCGGGCTGGTTCTCGATGATCGTTACCTTCGGGGTTCGTGAGGGGTGGAACGGACACGCGACAGGGTCGACCGACACCGACACTACGGCACTAATACTAGGACCGAGGGAAAATCTGGGGAACATTAGGTAGGCTAAAATCTGAGCGAACAGTGGGTAATTAAATAATATACCGTAGGGATTTATATTATCGTGTATAATTATTGTGAATATTTGGTGTATATTGATTTGGGGAAGCCCAAAATTATTCTTAATCAGGTTTCAGGTTTCAATGATGTTGAACAGGTTTCAACTATAGGAAGTTACATTAAAGAGTATATCCAACTAATGCAGCTTTTTATCAACCGCAAACTTGCATCTCAGAAAACATTCCTTCTCCACAATCAATATCCGGTGACTGGCCGGGGCTCGGTGGTCTGTAAAGTCACGTCCCCAGCATCGGCGTTTTTCCCCCCTGGTGTTGGGATAACGGCAACAAAATTAAGAATAATTAATGCGGTTAATTTTGACAAGGTGTCAAAATTAAGAATAATTACGGTCAACTTCAACTGGTGGAAGTTGAGAATCCTTCAATACTCTTCAAAAACTCTCTACGTGCTTGCCAGCACCCACTACGAGGAAACTCTGGTATTTGAGTTGAGACGAAGTCGTGGTTTAATTAATCAACAAACTCGATCTAACCAACTCGTAGTCGGCAGATCACATATTTGGAGAGTTGTTAACAGGGAATGGAAGTATCGATCACACCCATTGATATAATCCAAGTTGAGCCAGGAATCTGGCACGTCGAAGTTGAAGTACAAGGAACGAACGTCGGACGATTCAGGATTACCGTTCGGGTGGTCCAAGCTGAGTACAATACCTACGAGGAACTGTTTTATGACATCGCGTATCTAGCTATCGACGAGGCGTTACAATGACGACAAATAACGTATCCGATACCGACGAGATGGATCACCACACAGACTCGGAAGCCGACGAGGTACCAAACGTCAAGAACATGACCCGTCGGCTAGGGGCTCTCAAAGGCGGAGTAACCCGAGCGTATCAACGGATGGAGAAACAACTCAAGGGAGTCAAAACCCCCCTCAATGAGGTACAAACTCAGCTTCAAAGTATCCGAAATATCCTACAGCGGTACGAAAGAATGATACAGGCGTACCAAGAGCTCGTTCCCTCCACCGATCAGGAAAACTACCCCAAGTTGGAAGAACACGTTGTACATCTAGATGGGTTCCGCAAACAACACCGGATGACCCTCAGCCTTGTGAGAGGCTATGAAGAACAGTATTACAAGAGGGCTGAAAGAACAGACGCGGAATCAGTACGATCCTCCAGCATCAGGACAGCAGTACATCGCAAGAGAACGGGGTCCGCTAGAAATCAGCACTCCAGCGCTAGGAGCGAGATATCCGGCTCAGCGCGCAGTTCTCAAGGGGCGCCGCCACTCCGAGACCAACTGCGAGAACGGAAGGCATTAGCCCTCAAAGCTCGGATGGAAGATGAGTATATTCAACTGCAAGCCGAGCAAGATGTATTAGCCGCCGAAACACAAAAGCGAGAGGCCGAACAAGCGGCCGAACGGCAGGCCGAACAACGCGAACAGGAGGCCGAACAACATAGACGAGAGGACGAACGGCAGGCCGAACAACGTAAACGAGAGGACGAACGGCAGGCCGAACAACGCAAACAGGAGGCCGAACAACGCGGACGAGAGGCCGAACGAGAGATCGAACAACGTAAATGGGAAGCAGAAATGCGTAAACAACACGCCGAGGCCCAAGCAATTCTCATCCACAAAAAGAATGCGGATATTGCAAAACTCGTGGAATACGAAGCCGCACTTATAGAACGAGATATTCAACTCTAAGAGGACTGGGAAAGGGATATAGATCAGGAATATGAACCAGTCCCGGTACCGGAGTTAGAAAAGTCATTTACACCAACAGCGGCGAGACTTCCGAAACCCGAGATCCCGCCTACCAAACAGTCTACTCTATCGGCACAAGCACCGGTGTTCCATCCCCCACCGGCTACGCTAAAGAATGAGGAACCTTATTTCCCATCCAACACTACCACAGCGAGTGTACCCAAGTACGAGCCTGAAAAGGACTCGGAACGGGACGCCACTCCCCGATCTAACAACCCATTTACGTCCACACCACAAACTCGTAGCCGCGTCATTATTAAAACTCCACCTATTATTGATCCATCAAGTATGGGAGTGAGTGCCAATAACTATAACCCTCCGAGTCACTCCGGTTCAGACGACGTCAGCATCATCCGGGCGTTGGAGAACCGCCTTGCCATGCCTAAGATGGAGATTCGCACCTTCGAAGGAGATCCCGTCGATTACCTCAGATTCAAGAAACGGTTCTTTGCGCAGATCGGATCAACGGACATAGCCGACGCACAGAAATTGGTATATTTATCGCAATACCTGGGTGACAAACCACGCAGAATTATTGCATGTTTTGAAGGAGGTTCTCATGAGGCATACTATGACGCATGGAAAACTCTAGATAAAAGATACGGAAATACCGGAACTATAATTAATAAAACTCTAGAGAGACTGATACAGGACGCGGGATCACTAGGGGACCCACAGAACATCCAGGAATTCTCCGACTCTATGAAGGATGCCTACTATACTCTGAAGCCCTTAAATAAGGAGGACCAGGTGAACAACATTCTAAACCTCCGACAGATCGCCCGGAAGTTTCCCGGATGGTTACAAAGTAAGTGGGCTTATAAATGTGTAGATCTCCGGTGCAGACATCCAGATCGAGATCCTAGCTTCCTTGAAATGTCGGCATTCCTGGACGATATCTCCGAAGCCATGAATGACTCGACGTTTTCAAAACAGAGTCTCGCAAAGTTGGACGGAATAGAGAGCAACTCCAGGAGTAAGATAACCCCTCCGAAACCGAGATTCCGCCCCCCACCGGTGAGTACGATGGCCATTACCATGGCCGAGGATTCCGACGACGAAGACTACGAGGAACCGACATCCGCCGAGGAATGGGCATGTTATCTCGCGAGTTGGGCACCCGAAAGGGAAGGCATCACAAATTTCCTGCTCTGTCTCTTCTGTGGGGAGAAACATAAAGTGGAATTCTGCAGAAAGTTTCAGTTCGCCGAACTCGTCCCACGCTTCGAGGCGATAATGAAACACCGAGGATGCTTCCGGTGTCTTGGAACAGGTCACTATGTTCGGGAGTGCGACCAAAGATCATGCTGTGCTGTCTGTAACGACCAACGCCATCACACGCTCCTCCACATCCCCGCGAACTTCGATTTTACTACCCTCCCCTTTCGGATCGAAGCCAGGCGAAGAGGAGAAACAAACCACGTCTTCAAAGGAACCCGGACAACCCAACGGAGAGAAACCAACCCGTTTAAAATCTCCACCGATACACCACAAGTAACAAATGTTTCGGCCACGATTAATCTTATAAATCGCCGCTACATGGTCTTCGCAAAGGTAATCCCAGTAAGGATCCAAGGAGTCGGCAAATCTTTGACGACACTCGCGTTCCTCGATAACGGGTCCGACGGAACCATCATCGACCGGGATTTCCTCGAGCAACTCGGCCTAGAATATGAACCTTGTAAACGGCCCATACAAACCATCACCGATAACAGAGAGGTAGAGTCCGGGGAGGTGCAACTCCAGATGGAAGGAGTGATGAAGGGCTACGAAACGGTTAAGTTAACCATCAAGAACGCCTTGGTACACACAGACCTCCGGGTGCGGTTCCGACAATCAGCCGAGTACGCCCCCCTCATACAATTGGACCGAGACGATGTAGACCTGAGGTGTCCGCAGTTGGACGTAAACTGCATCACCCTACTGATCGGACTTGATACACCGGAACTACACATCCCCACCGGAGATATCGCCCGATCTATAAACCAGGATGACGGATTTTATGCTGAACGAACAATAATGGGATGGACACTCTGCGGCATTAAGGAGGAAACTACGGACACCTATACCTACCTTCCCAAATGCCAGATTAAAGAGAATGCAACCTCCGTGGGTTATTGCTCAGCTTCGGATTTTGACGAGGATTTGTTTCTGGAAACCGAGAAAACCCAACGAGAGATGACGAAATATTTTAATTTGGAGACCCAGGAGTTCGCGGAAAAGGACGAAAACCCATCCGAAGAGGACCAATATTGTATGGACGTTCTCGACCAGGCCACGTTTAAAGACGGACACTGGTGTTCACCTATGTTATGGAAGGACCCAAACAAACCAATGGCAAACAACGCCAGCATGGCACTTAGGCGACTTAAAGGGATTTTACGCCGGCTGAATGACCAACCCGAGATAAAGGAGAAATATAATACCGTAATCCAAGGATATCTCGATGATGGATTAGCAGAAATGGTACCACGGAACGAACTGCAAGGTGGTAAAAGAACATATTATCTCCCAACCCACTATGTAGTAGAAGCCCACAAAGGTGGGAAAATCCGAGTGGTAAATGATGCTGCCGCTATGTACCAGGGCGAATCCCTAAACAGTCAACTTTACACGGGACCCAACATATATAGCACACTCATCGGCGTATTGATCAGGTTCAGGGAAAACCGGGTAGCATTCACCTGTGACATCAAGGCCATGTTTCATCAAGTTCGTACGTTACCAGGAGACTCGGACTGTCTACGTATCCTATGGACGGATAAAACGCTTACTCAACAGGAGATTAGCCAACTCACGATAAAGGACGTAGACGTAATGCGTATGGTCGTCAGGATCTTCGGCGCTAAGGACTCGCCGGTAGCATGCAGTGACATGCTAAAGAGGACGGCAACTATGTGCGAAAACGAGTTCCCTCCAACCGTCATAGAAACCATTCGACGATGCTTCTATGTGGACGACGGATGCGCCGGCGCGGATAATGTGGATGAGGCATATCGGCTAGCAATGGGGATGGTAGAATGTCTAAAGAAAGGAGGGTTTCCGCTCGTGAAGTTCAGATCCCACGACAAAACACTTATGGAAAAGTTTCCGGAGGACATCCGGCTGGAAAATAACAAAATGTATTCGGAGGATGTGGAACATCGTGTACTCGGGATTGAATGGGACATAGAATCAGACGAATTCATCTTCAAATATAAACCCCTACCCAAGCCTATGACAAAAAGGGGATGTTTGTCGATAAAAAGCGCCATCTTCGACCCACTAAATTTCATATCTCCAGTAACCTTGGCCGGAATGAACCTGATTAAGGAAATGTGGATAGAAGGACTGGGATGGGACGAAGAGCTCCCCCCATACCTCAGCGTCAAATGGAGAAAATGGACGGAGCAGCTCGAACACCTACATCTTATGCGGATACCTAGACCGTTCTTCCTCGATAAATTGCCCACCGATATCTTCCAGCTCCACACCTTTTCGGATGCTTCGAATACCGGAATCGGCGTAGTCACCTTCTTACGGAGACTAAGTAACGATGGAAACGGCGATACAAGCTTCTTATTCTCCAAAGCAAAGACAGTATCCGGGGAATTCGTAGCAACGATTCCGAGACTCGAGCTACAAGCTGCAGTTTGGGCAGTAAGACAGAATCGCATGGTCATGCGGAATCTACAGATCCCCATAGAATCTCAACACTTCTGGGTCGATTCGAGTATAGTTCTCTATTATCTCCACTCTCCATCACGGCGTCACACCACGTTTGTTGCAAACCGAGCCACGGAGATTAAACAGTGTACCGGCCGAGAACAGTGGCATCACGTGAACGGGAAGGAAAACCCAGCGGACTTATCAAGCCGAGGCGCCACCCCAAAACAACTCGGTAAAAGTAAACTCTGGCTTACAGGCCCGGAATTCCTACGGCAGCCACAATTAACATGGAGTACCCGATTCGACCCCGAGCTCGATAGCGGAAAATACTCCGAGGACGATAAAGAGATCCGTAAAATCCATCGAAGCAACGCGGTGGAAATTTATAGTTGTCTGACTGAGCCTGCAAAGGACTCGGGCAGGCACTATAACGTCGCGACGATCACTCAACTGGCGGCGTCTTTACATCGGTTGATCGAGCGAACTTCATCCATGAGACAGCTCGTCCACCACATTATAACCCTTCGCAACTTCCTACGGTGGAAAAACAACAAACCGATAGTTCAACGGAATATACAAGAACTCATTATCGCGGAGAAGTGTATTGTTAGATATGTCCAGAAAGAAAGTTTCCCTGATGAATGGGAACAACTTAGTGCGGGCAAAACGTTGAAACCGGACAGCCCAGTCTACCAACTGAGACCAATGATGGGAGAGGACGGACTGATCCGACTGAATACCCGGATGGCAAACGCCCCGGTCGAATATGAGGTTAAATACCCGGCGCTTCTGCCCGGAACGTCGACACTAGCTAAGCTATTAATTCTACAATGTCACGAGGACAACCACCACGCAGGACAGAATTGGATTATAGCTAATATAAGACAAAGATATTGGATCACCCACATCCAGCCACTGATCCGGAAAGTGTTGAAACGTTGCTTCACCTGCAGACGTTACCTAGCGCCACCAATCACCCAAAAGATGGCCGACTTACCAGCCACCCGTCTACAAGCGGATTCCCCACCATTCTACGTCACCGGAGTGGACTGTTTCGGACCGTTCACGGTTATTGAACGACGATCCAACATCAAATGCTGGGGAGCCATCTTCACCTGCCTGAGGTCTTGGGCAATTTACCTAGATATCGTGGTAAATCTGACACAACACGCATTCATCAACGCTCTGCGTCGGTTCGTGGCGAACAACGGGACATGCCGCCACATGTATTCCGATAATGGTACAAACTTTGTGGGAGGAGAAAGAGAACTTAGAGAGGCGATCGAGGGATGGTTTACCGATAACACCGCATCCCAAGTCTGGAAGGAACACCAGATACAGTGGCACTTCCAGACCCCCTTAGCACCCCATACGAGCGGGGTATGGGAGAAACTGATCGACCTAGTGAAACGATCCATGCGCGTCGCTCTAGGCGATACCCGGGTAACCCATGACACCCTCCGCACAACATTCTGCGAGATCACGGCTACCCTGAACAACCGACCCATTGTCCCTATCCGCGACGACCCCACAGACCTGGAGCCCCTCACTCCTAACCACCTACTGGGGAGACCCAAAACCCACGTTCTCCCGGAAACCATGTTTCCGGATCCCAACGAGATCGCGAAACATACAAACTGGAAAAAGGCCCAAGCGTTGGCAGCGCATTGGTGGAGAATTTGGGCCCAGGAGTACCTCATAACCCTCCGGACCAGGAGGAAATGGAACAACACCTACCGGAACGTCGCAGTTGGCGACATGGTACTAGTTAAAGAAGATCTCAAAGACCGCGTTCACTGGCCTGTGGCGCGGGTCGTGACCATACACCCAAGCAAAGACGGACTTGCGAGGACTGTGACGATACGAACGGCAAAGGGCCACTACCAATGCCCTATCCAGAGGCTGTGCCTTCTCGAAGGCAATGATAGCGGTGACTCTACGAGAGGTGATAAGATCCCTACTCAAGATCCTGCTGTGGACATTGGTGACAATTACAAACCCGTTTAAACCTTCTTATCATGTTGACAAACTCTTATAAAACTGTGATTTATCGACAACGAGTTGTGGACCCCCCTTAAACCAACTGTAACCACGCAATGGTATTTGTGTTTCCTCGTGTGTTATGTGGAGTCCAGCATCACCCTGCAGATGTTTCGACTGACGCAGGGTCGTTTATGTATTGTTTACCCTGATTTTGGTCATCGGGACTAACGGTATTGGATTATTGGAAATGGAAAAGATTTGAAGTGGAATTCATTGTATTCATCGCAGTATGTTATGTTGTCCATTGCGTGCGCAGTTCGGGGCGTAGGTGGTGTAACGAGTCCAGCTGTAGATCCTGGATTGCCGCGCAACACCCCCTCTATCCCGTTATTCTGGTGGGTCCATGGTGCATCCACATGACTTCGACGATAGAGGGTTTTATGTTTCTCAGTCGCGTTATTCTGGTGGGACTGTTGGGTGGATTTTGGGGCGTAGGCGGTGTAACGAGTCCAGCTGTAGATCCCAGAATGTTGCGTAACCCCATCCCACATGACTTCGTCGACTGAGCTTTATGTTGTTGGGAGTGTTATTCTGGTGGGTCCCTAGTGCATCCACGTGACTTCACTCCCAGCGTCTTCATTGTCCGTTACGTGCGCAGTTTGGGGCGTAGGCGGTGTAACGAGTCCAGCTGTAGATCCCAGATTGCCGCGTAACACCCCTTCCACGACAAAGATTAACCAAAGAAAATGATTGAATATAGTTGGAAACGATGAAAAGGATCAGACAACTCTACTATAAACCTGAATGATGACGCGTATGCTGATGAAAATGTAATGATGCGCACCCTGGTACTGCGCTTATAACCAATGATGATAGCCGGGGGGCTATAAACCCAATGATGATGTGGAAATAAATAAATGTGAAATAAATGGTGGAACTAAATGATGAAATATATGTGGAAATAAATGAAATGAGATGGAATAATAATGAAATGAAAAAAGACAAAAAAAAAAGGTATAAAAAAGTCTAAAGAAAAGAATTAGAAAAAAGAAAAGGACAAAAAAGTCATAAAAAACTGGTTGGATATTAATGTATAGTTATAGTAACTGTAAATGCTGAATGTATTAGCAATAAGATGATAGATGTCTATATAGCAATATTATTTAATAAACTGAATTAAATAAAAAACTGAATTATTCTGCTATCGCTATAGTTTCAGACTTTCTGGACTTATAATTAACTGATCTAATTTGTAACGGATATAATCGTAAATATGGACCCAAATCGCCAAATTATCGGCGAATTACGTAACACGATAGATCTACTGGAATATTCGCAACCTGGATCCCCTGACTTTGATACAAATTGGAGCACCCTGCTAAATGAGAACGTGCGAGTCATTAAATTCACCGGGCGAGAGGGACCGGATTCTAAGAATCTACCAGCCCTCCGGTTAGCCGATGCTAGTACGAGACTGAAAAGAACTCGGAACGCAAAGGCAACCGGAGGGGACGATTCGTCGTTTTGGGAAACGTTCCGGCAGAGCGTCTACAGATCCCGATGTTTGATCTACGACAACGAGGGAAACGCGACGCCCACCTCGAAAGCGATTACGTTGACGAGATGTCAAAGTTTCGTCAACGACAAGAGTACGTACCTCGCCCACTGGGGAAACCTGTCGGAGTGTACGGCGACGCTTCGAGAGGAACGCGTATCGATTATCCAGAACCGAGACGACTACCAGGAAAAGTACGGGGCGAAAGAATACGGTCGATCCTTAGTCGTCGTCCTCGGAACCCTGGACGGTTTGGTACTGGTGTGCCGAATATTCCCGACACCCAGACAGGAAGTGCAGGCAGCCGGAGCGATCTGGTTGCTACCTCCGGAAATCCAAAAGATCCTCTTCGACTTCGACGTCATTAAAATCGGGTCGGATATCAAGGCGGACGTCCGGAACGACTACGCGAACGCTCCTGCAGGAAGAAACCGACGAGACGACCACAACGCCCTTAGCCATTGCATCGACACTCAAACGCTACTAGCCTGGTTACGATTCGCCGAGTTCATGCGAGGATTCCAAGAGGTGAGACCAACGAAATCAGGGATCGGCTACCTTGCTGTGCTAAACGGCGGTATCGACTTCAAACCCCAGAAATTCCGGGACTATAATAAAATATACGGTGGATACCCGGGAATAGAAATAAAGAGTGAGCGAGAGGGTCGATGGAAGGACGTTGATCGGAAGTGGACGATACACCAAAGGTGGGAGAACGGAACTACGTTTACGTCGTTATGGAGTGCTACACCGTCGCTAAGTTTATCTGTAAAACTCTCGATAACCTTATTACGGCGGTCCCCCTTTCCTTCGTCGACTACGACTGGAACGAGGTCATACACCACGCGTTCAAAGCGGTCGAGAACATCGCACCGGGAGAGACTAAAACGCTCGCCGTTATCGATTCCTGGGATGAAAGCGGACCCTACGACATCCCTACGATTACCGAACTTCTCGGTGCGGAGGAGCCTCTGATCTCTTCGGAAGGGGAAGAGATATGGCTAAACGAGGGTGTTCTACTCTCCACCCCGAAGCGACAACTCGAGCCGGAGGCCGCGTATGGACCGGCCGCCAAACGGGTTGCCTCGGCCGAACCGATGAAGAGAGCAGGCGTTTACACCCCACGCGGCTCCGGTAGCCCCGCGAGGGAGGTAGCCACTACAGCTGCATTGAGCGACTTCGGCGACATATGCCAACGGTTATCCCCGTATCCTTTCCCGGGTGGCGAAGATTGGTCGTCGGAGATTCCGAGTACCAGCCACCAACGGACCCGCTCAGCGATACTGGTCGAGGAGGGCCCCAGCGATGCGCCGACCCCCGACGATCTCCTCGGTATCCCTCCGTCTAAAACCCCGGCACCTCTTCGCCGACCAGTGGTGGCTACTACACCCGCCGTTCCTCAGGACCCTATGCGACTAACCCGTTGGTACACCGAGCAAACTGAATGGATCCACCGCCAGAAACGGTCGTCCGAGTTGAGACCAGCGGGACATAAAGAAGGTTATCGGAGCGAGAACCTACTACGCAAAAGCCTAGCATTCCGCGGGCTACCGACCACCGCGAATATTCCAAAGAGCGACCGACGACTCGAGTATCACGTCGGCGTCCCGATTCCGATATTTCCTGGTCGAGAGATGCAGTTGGAGGTATGCGGCGACTGTGGTTCGGAGCAGTGCCCCCGCGGTAGAAGGAATCGGGTTACCGATTCATGCCTCCAGCTCCTCGGGATACTCTATTGCCCATACTGCGCGACTTCGGGCCACGACGTTTCCGTCTGTCCGATCCTATATAACCTCTGCACCACGTGCGGTTTCCGTGGACATTCCTCTAGCCCCCGCTGCTATATCAAATGTCCAACCAAAGACGTTACCGCTATGGGAAATATGGTCATGTTTGGAAACATACGCAAACAGCCACTTAAAGACCAAGGTTCGGAGAAATGCTCGGAATATTGCGCAGGAGATGGCGTGCGGGTATTTCTCCTTCCCGGAACGCCTCCACATGTCGGCCACGCTACCTTTCCATTACGTGGATCTGCTACTGAGCGCCGGATTATTCGGTCCATTTGAAGTCATTAGACGATTATACTCGTATAAAGAGGAGTTCGGTGACGGAGAGTGGTTCCTAGAGGCACGCAAATCTGAGTTGGAAAGACGAACCGACATGATCCCTATGCCTTCGAAAGGAAGAGCCGCCAGGAGACAAGCCGAAGCGTTACTCACGATGGATGTTGACGCTCCTCTACCAGCCATAGCGATCGATGAGAGTCGACGGGCGAAGAGACGAAAGGCGTATCAGAGAAAGAAATAGTGGATCGGGATATTCCAGGAACATTTATCGAACATTTATTTTTATACAAACTCTAGGCCAAATTAATTAAAAACTATGCAATATTAAATTTGGGTTTTTTATATTGGGAATGACCTACGCAAACTCAATCGACCGACAGACTTCACGAAGGTCATTGGGGGGGACTGTTCGCGGTATTTCAACTTTCCATAACGCGAGTTGAATATTTTTGTATTTATTTAAAATTGATTATTCCGATATTACTACTGGGTGCGGGACCATGGGTTTTGGGCACATTCAATAAACTGGGGGCGATTTATGGGCGAACTTTGGGGCAACTTACAGGGTACGGGAATAATTTCATAGTTATAAGGGCCAGGGGGGGATGGAAAATGCAAGCAGTATTCAGGTTAGCCTGAGTACTATTAGGCCCTGGCCAACTTCCTGCTGCCTGTAGGGGTGGATTTGGTAATGCGCCAGGCCTAAAGGACAAGGACTGCCCTTAGCGGTCCCTGGCCAACAGCAGCCATTACGAGACTGAAAAGAACTCGGACCGCTGACTGCTTGTGTCAGGGATTTGCGACGGGAAACGACAGCCCCTTAGTAGCCAAGCCGTTCTGGTTCTCGATGATCGAACCCTTCGGGGTTCGTGAGGGGTGGAGCGGACACGCGAACGGGTGGCCAACTAACGACTGCCCCCTGAGCTAAGCCGTACTGGTTCTCGATGACCGATCCCTTCGGGGTTCGCGAGGGGTGGGACGGACATGCGAAAGGGCTGGCCACAGGACGGGTTTGACGAGGACTGCCCTTAGCGGTCTCTGGTCAACGGCAGCTATTACGAGACTGAAAAGAACTCGGAACGCTGACTGCTTGTACCGGGGATCTGCGATGGGAACCGACGACAGACCCCTTAGCCAAGCCGTACTGGTTCTCGATGATCGTTCCCTTCGGGGTTCGTGAGGGGTGGAACGGACACGCGACGGGGTCGAAAGACAAAGGACTAGACTCTACTGGCCTACCGACTGTTCGGAGCAGTTTCTCGGCTGCCGAAGCGACTACGAGCCTGAAAGGGACTCGGAAAGCCTAGGTGGTTGGGTTTCTGCGATGAACCGACGGACCCCTAGCCAAGCCGTTCTGGTTCTCGATGATCGAACCCTTCGGGGTTCGTGAGGGGTGGAACGGACACGCGAACGGGTCCACCGACACGACAGACTCCTAGCCAAGCCGTACTGGTTCTCGATGACCGATCCCTTCGGGGTTCGAGAGGGGCGGTACGGATACGCGACAGAGTCTACCGACTGGACCGACCCTTAGCCAAGCCGGGCTGGTTCTCGATGATCGTTCCCTTCGGGGTTCGTGAGGGGTGGAACGGACACGCGACAGGGTCGACCGACACCGACACTACGGCACTAATACTAGGACCGAGGGAAAATCTGGGGAACATTAGGTAGGCTAAAATCTGAGCGAACAGTGGGTAATTAAATAATATACCGTAGGGATTTATATTATCGTGTATAATTATTGTGAATATTTGGTGTATATTGATTTGGGGAAGCCCAAAATTATTCTTAATCAGGTTTCAGGTTTCAATGATGTTGAACAGGTTTCAACTATAGGAAGTTACATTAAAGAGTATATCCAACTAATGCAGCTTTTTATCAACCGCAAACTTGCATCTCAGAAAACATTCCTTCTCCACAATCAATATCCGGTGACTGGCCGGGGCTCGGTGGTCTGTAAAGTCACGTCCCCAGCATCGGCGTTTTTCCCCCCTGGTGTTGGGATAACGGCAACAGTGGAGCTGCCTTCACATTAGTCGAGGAATGGGTGGCCGAAGAGATAGGATTGAGAACGAGGCCAAGCAGGATGGCGGTAACAACCATCTCTAGCAAAGATAAGATCCTAGAGATGAGAACAGGACGGTGCGCAATTGCAGCAGTGGCACCAGGATGCGTCTATGGGGCAACCATCGACCCCATCCAGGTGATAGAGTCAATTAATATTAATGCCAGGCGACCAACCAACATCGAGGTCGAGCAGTATAAATTCCTGGACGACATTGACTTCTCAATCCCAGACGTGGACGTTAGGAAGGTGTCCATCATAGTAGGCATGGACTGCCCAACGGCCCACGAAAGAATGCAAACGGTCTTCGGCGAAGACAAGCAGAGTGACCCGGTGGCCATATTAACACCATTCGGGTGGACGCTGAGTGGTCCAATTAAGAGCAAGATACCATTTAGGATGTCGGAGACATCAGGATGCATGTTCGCGGGAACAATGCAGGAAATGGGTGACGAGGGAGCAGAGGAGCAGCTTAAAAGACTGCTCAGACAGGATTTCGAGGGACTGAAAGAAACCGGAGTCGGGACCTCAGTAGAAGACAAGCAGGCTTTACAAAGCGTGGAGGAATCAATGACATGCGATGAGGGACGGTATACAATAGGAATGGTATGGAAACTACCGAAGATACCGCTGCCCGACAATAGGGGGATGGTACTTACGAGACTCCGCAAACTGAAACAAACACTAAAACGGAGCCCCGAGAAGAATGAGTACATCCACAGAACAATTAAGAAGTACGTCGAGAAAGGATGGGCCGTGGAGTTACCGGTCGACGAGCCGAACACGGATAGGACATATTACCTGCCACTGCACGTGGCTTTAGATCCAAAGAAAGGTAAACTAAGGATGGTAGTCGACGCATCGGCAAAGACCGACGGAAAGTGCTTAAACGACTACCTGTTAGAAGGCCCAAACATATACAATTCGGGCATAGAGGTGTTACTTAGATTTAGAAATGGGAAACACGCCTTCACGTGTGACATAGAAGGCATGTTCAACCAAGTCCGTGTAACGGAAGAAGATAGCGACAGTCAGCGCTTCTTATGGTATAACGGCGAGGAAGAACCGTCGATAATACCGGCATATAAGATGGTAGTACAGAACATGGGGGCCAAGTCATCTTCATTTACGACGACTATGGCAGTGAGAGACACAGTAAAGGGGAAGGAAGATAGATACAGCAGTAGGGCCGTCGATATGATTCGACGCGGCTTCTACGTAGACGACGGAATGGAGTCTGGAAATACGGTTAAGGAGATACTGGATACAGGGCGCGAGGTTCGCGACATCCTAAAGGGATCCGGCTTTAACCTGACCAAATTCCAATCCAGTTCGGAAGAATTTATCAAAGCCATAGAGGACAGGAAACCAGAATCGACCATGGATAATCCCACAACAGCCAAAGGGCAGGACATGGCGATTAAGAGAACGGAATCCCAGCAGAAGGCATTGGGAATCGTGTGGGATAGAGAGACAGACGAACTGAAGTATCAGCTGAGCCAGGAGGGCGCAGACATCCACACGAAGAGGGGCTATGTATCGTATATAGCAAGGATATACGATCCCCTAGGCCTAGCATCCCCATTATTAGTCACGGGGAAACAGATACTCAAGAGAGTATACAAATTGAAAGATGAGTGGGACGTAGAGGTACCAGAGGAAATCAAGAAACAGTGGAGCAAGTGGACAGGAGACTTGGAGAAGATGGGAACATACAACATGCCAAGGGTGTATTTCCTGGATGGGAACATGACGAATCTGGACCTACACATGTTCTCCGACGCGTCGTTGGAAGTGTACGGAGCGGCACTCTACTTAGTACAACGAGAGGGGGCTTATAAGCCAAGACTAGCCTTTAGCAAAGCAAAGTCAACGCCACCAGATTCAGCATCAGTTCCTAAGTTAGAATTGACAGCCGCGAGACTAGGAGTAAGAGCCACAGCCTACCTAGTGGATACTATTCCCAACATAGTGGAGACACACTACTGGACGGACTCCATGGTAGTGCTTGGTTGGCTACACAACGAAAGGACGAGATACCCGATATTCGTCGCGAATAGAGTGGACGAAATAAGGGCGAGTACAGAACTGGAAAGGTGGCACTACTGCCCAACAGACGACAACCCAGCGGACTTGTTGTCGAGGGGCGTGGTACGCCACATTTTCTTGAAAAGGGAAGTATTGTGGCAACATGGGCCACAATTTCTGAGCGATAAGGAGGCCTGGCCGCCGATGAGAAAGGTGGACCCGGGTTCAGAAGTAGTGTCAGAGGGAGAAGAGGGAGATTCAGAGGGAGAAGAGATATACTCCCAGATGGTGAGGGAGATTAGGGACGTGCAACCAGGACGGGAACTGTGCGATAACCCGACGGATAAACTCCTCAGCTACAGTTCTAGTTGGTATAAGACCAAGAAACTAGTGGCGTACTGGAGAGCCTTCGGAAATTTCCTTGCGGGAGTTGGCAAGGACAAGAAGATCAGGACTACCATAGATCAGGAAGGAGCGGCCAAGGCAGTGATCCGCTATGAACAATGGAAGAACTACGGCGACGAGGTGGAACGCGTCGGTAACCAACAGCACCTCCGACGGGACAGCGAGCTGATTACGCTGTCGCCACAACTCAATGACGACGGGATTCTAGTAATGAATTCTAGGGTGGGATACAACAACAGCATAGTCGTACCACCGAAACCCATCATCATTCCTACAGGATCGCCAATAGTCCACCAGATTATATGGGACTCCCACAAATCGATATTGCATGGGGGCACCAACCGAACCCTCACAGAGATAAGGAGGACCTATTGGGTCAAACAACTGAGAAAAAAGGTAAAAGCGGTAGTGGGGCAGTGCCAGACCTGCCGACGAGCGAAGAAGGAGCGAGCCGTACAGGAGATGGCGCCACTACCGGCGAGTAGGGTAAGACAGCACGACCCGCCATTTACGCATTGCGGTGTGGACATGTTCAGGCCGATAAAGATCAAAGTGATGCGACACACGGAGAAACGCTACGGCATTATCTTCGTATGCAACAATACGCGGGCGGTAGGGATAGAACTCGCCCAAGATGCAACCGCATCAGCGTTCATTAACGCCTTAGAAAGGTTTAGGGACCGCAAAGGTGGGACGATCGCAGTGATATACAGCGACAACGGCACCAACTTTGTGGGCGCAGAGAGTGAGATGGCAGAGGCCTTGGACATCTTGGAGGGGGAAGAAGTCAGGGCAGCCATGAGACGACGACAAGTAAAGTGGGAGAGAAGGACGCCGTATGCACCACATACACTAGGATGCGTCGAGAGACTGGTGGGCAGTTCAAAGCGTCTAATGACGAAGCTGATGAACACCCACATGGTCACTGAGGACGTCTTACGGACAGTACTTGCGAAGTGCGAGGGGATCATTAATAGCAGACCGCTATATCCGGAGAATGATGACCCTGAGTCATTAGACGTGCTGACACCTAGCCATTTCCTGATGGAAAGGCCAGCGACCATCGATATGCGGGGTGTAGACCCAGATGACATACACTCCCGCCAAAGTTGGAAAGTCGCAAAGGCAATAAGCGCAGAGTATTGGAGGAGGTGGGTCGAGGAATACCTACCCACACTCCATAAACGAAGCAAGTGGAGGAAGTCAAACAGGGAGTTAAGAGAGGGAGATCTCGTAATCGTTACGGATGATACTATCATCAACAACCAATGGCGGTTGGCGAGAGTTGTAGGCACCTACTCCGACAAGGACGGAAGAGTCCGATCGGTAGAAGTGCGGATAGGTGGAAAGATAGGTGCGAAGGACAGAAAAACCTACAGGAGAGCTGTAGGCAAATGCTGTCTGTTAGAAGGGGCACCTTAGTAGAGTTAAAGAAAAGTTTAGTCGTCCAAGTTTTGGACTGAGGGGGGTGGGATTGAGGGTGAGACGCCCTTCCCACAAACAAAATAGAAAATAAAATAAAATAAATAATAGTACATGCTAGGTACGCAGTTAGTAGGCAGAAGTTAGTTAAGAGGTACGTAGTACCTGGTCAGTTAGTTAGTTAGAAGGTACGTAGTACCTAGTTAGGTAGAGAGTTAGAAGGTACGTAGTACATAGTTAGTTAGTTAGTTAGAAGGTACGTAGTACCTAGTTAGTTAGTTAGTTAGAAGGTACGTAGTACCGATAGTTAGTTAGAGAGTTAGAGGGTACGTAAGTACCGCTAGTTAGTCAGAGAGTTAGAAGGTACGTAGTACCGATAGTCAGTTAGAGAGTTAGAGGGTACGTAGTACCGATAGTTAGTTAGAGAGTTAGAAGGTACGTAGTACCGATAGTCAGTTAGAGAGTTAGAGGGTACGTAGTACCGATAGTTAGTTAGAGAGTTAGAAGGTACGTAGTACCGATAGTCAGTTAGAGAGTTAGAGGGTACGTAAGTACCGCTAGTTAGTTAGAGAGTTAGAGGGTACGTAAGTACCGCTAGTTAGTTAGAGAGTTAGAGGGTACGTAAGTACCGCTAGTTAGTTAGAGAGTTAGAGGGTACGTAAGTACCGCTAGTTAGTTAGAGAGTTAGAGGGTATGTAGTACCGTTAGTTAGAGAGAAAGTAAGAGTTAGAGGGTACGTAGTACCGTTAGTTAGAAGAGAGAGAGTAAGAGGTAAAAGGGGATATAGATATAGATATTAGTTAGCAGTTAGTAGAGAGAGGGGGGCATATGAGTACAGCTGGGTAAGTTGTGTGGCCACACGACGCGTACTGCTGTACTGCATAGGCCAGAATACAGAGTAGGCCAGAATGTGGATTAGAGAATAGAATAATCCATAGGCAGTAGTAAGTAGTAGGACAGTAGAATCAAATAAAATAGATAGATAGATAGAATAGGGCTGAAAGTTGTAAAATAGTGGCAACACAAGGGAAGTTATTCTAGAACATAATAAAAGTAACGGACAGAAATTGTAAATTACGCTCATTTACTAGCTTCAAAATTAATTAGGAATAATTTAGGTTAAAGGGCGCAGCTAAGTAGGAAATAGGCCATTATCGAACCGTACAGAACATCTTAGATACATCACTCATCTGTATTGCGCCTTGGTAAGGCACCAACTTGCAGGTGAGCGAGTGAACGTTCGGAATGGCGAGTAAGTTGATCAGAAAGAGAAAGGCGGAGTCAGGAGGAAAGGAGATACTGGTGGATTTCACCGAGAGGCATCCGGAAGAGAAGACGAGAGGATACTACGAGAGGTTGGAAAGGGGTCACGCGGCGCGAGCGCTGCAGGATCACTTCAGGGAGGTGCACGAACAGCGGCTGGTCGGGACCTACGGGACGCCGTCGCTGGACAACGCGATCTTCCAACACTTCCACTACGTGGTGAAAGGGGACGAGGCGAAGTTCGGGATTCCGAAGTACCCGAGGGAATCACCGAGGAAGGACTGGAAGAGATTCATAGAGTCCGTCAACAGAGGAGGATATATGATCCTAGATGATGAGGGAACCGTGGAAGACGAGGCGGGTTCGAGACGAGGAACTGCGGGGTCGGCCAGGACCATACTCCTACATTTGGCCGCGCCAAATGGGGACATCTTCTTATTCGACCTAGGGACGTATGGGAAGAAGGACGGGCCGAAATTAGACCGGTTACCGAAAGCGGTACAAGTCTTAGTGAGAGAGAAGTCGACGACGAAAGTGGGATCGGCGATTCGCGAGGACGCGGAGAGGATCATCGGTCCGGACGCCACCAACCTCCTGGATATGCAGAAAGTCTTTATGGCTATGACGGCACCGGATGGGTTGGGGGTAGTCGAAAACACAGGCCAATGCGGGGCGGTGGCGATGGGCCAATTATTGGGGCTCGTATGCCACAAACCGATGGATTGGGGGAAGTTTAGGGAAGAATACGGAGCAGAACTAGCGAACTCGCTAAAGTGGGGAGCGAGACCGGGAAAGCAGGAGGTATATCAGTTCCGCAGGGGAGCGATAAAGGTATATCAGAAGCGATATATCCTGCAGGAGGACTGGATGATGATAAGTTTGCTTAACTTATTCATGACCGTGGTTATCGAGAGGGAACCAGGGGCATTTCTGTTATCGGGATCACCCCTAAGCTACAGGAGAGCCTTTAAAGTGGCCTTTGACGGTCTGGTAGACCACCCGGGGCTGAAGGGCGAGTCGGTGTACTACAACAGCCGACATCTGGTAGACGGGGAGACAGATACACCGTATCAGAGATGGGAGCAGCTAGAGACGGATAGACGAGAAGCAAAGCGACTGGAAGAAGTCGCTAGACGGGAGAGGATAGAAGCAGAGGAGAGGGAAGAGGAGGCCAGGACACAGAGTTACGGCTTCGAGGAACAGGCAGGCCTAGACGAACTTCATTGGACTTCATCAGGGAGTTCGGGGGAGTCTCTAGGGCGAGAATTGGGATGGACGGTGGGATCGCCGAAACAGTCGACGTCGGGGTTGCAAACGATGCCCATACCAGCGGGCGCCGAGGGCGACCAACCGCCAAGGAAGTTAAGGGAGCTAGAGGGATGGAGAGCTACGGGCGAGAGCCAAGGCGGGAAGGGACATAGTGGATCCATCGGGATACCGGGGTTGGAGACACTGCCAGAAGAAGAGGAGGACGACGACGACGAGTTCGGAGAGATGCCGCCCATCGAGAGGATAGGCCACTCGGACACGGACTGGGTTGGCGGAAGGGTGGTGACGGCCAGTGGGGCGAGGGCCTTCTGGAACAGATCCGGCAAGCGGACCTGGGTGCACGAGGAGCCGGCGATGGATTTCGCGGGGAGCACCATCAGGTTGGGCGAACAACCGGGGACGGCACCACGGGTAGTATTCGGGGAGACGATGCCCGAGAGGGGCGGAGAGATCGACGTAGATAGAGAGACCAACGTAGAGAAGTTCGCCTACCAGCGACTCCACAGACCGCGGAGATCGCTTGGGACGAAAGACGAGGTGGGACGGGAGACATTGGTACTCGGCTGCGACTACTGTGGGAGACAGACCCATCGGGAAAGCAGCTGCCTATACCGGTTCCAAAAGGGAACCTTTTGTCTCTACTGCAGAGAACCAAGCCACAGGATGGGGGCGTGTCCACGGTTGCATAACCGATGTCCAAAGTGCCACTTTCGGGGACACTACGGACGCGAGTGCGACTGGATGAACGACGAGGAGAAGTTCACAAGATTCGAGGAGTGGGCCGACGTCGGGGCCATGACGCGCCAGCGCATGAAGGCCCAGGAGTTCAAGTGGGGTTTCTTCCTTATCAATCAGGAGACTCACATGGAAATCATAAAGCGGAGGCTACCGTTTACCTACCAAGAGGTAGCAACGGCGGCGTCGTACGCTGGAGTGATGAACACGCAAAGGTATTTGGACAGGTGGACGCCAGAGAACCGAAGGGAGTTTAGGGATTTCTTGGCGGAGCACGTACCAAAGGCAATGAAAATGATCCTATGGGACGCCACCAGAGGGAGACAACCGGGCCACTCTGAGGGGCCACCGGCGAAGCGATATCGGGCACTAATAACACCAGCGCCCAAGGAGCCAACGACCGGGATCAGCAAGGAAGTGGCGGCGAAGGTCCGAAAGCAGAAAGCGGATGATGCCAGAGGAACGGTGATAACCAAGAAACGACCCAGGGAAGAGGACGCCAGGGGGAACTATCCCCAGAGGAACAGATAGGTTCCCAGAGTCGAGGGATAGAGACTGAGACTGGGACGTGGTGCGCCTGGAAGGCGCCGCGTGGGACGTACGAACTATTAAGTACAAATTTAATTAATGCAAATAATCATATAAGTGCAATTTGTATGTACGTATGTAGTAATTAGTAATCTACGAATATACGCTGGGAGTAAGTACTATAGTCATACAACCTTTCTCAATTAGCTACTGGGACTGGGGGATAACTGACTATGGCACTATGGACGAGACACCAGACAATTTCACACTTCTTGAGTGCGACGGCACAAGAGGGGGGGGGGGAGATTCGTCAGAAGGGATGAGGTAGTCAGAAGTAGGGTTGAGGGACAGAGTAGTAGTGCGAAGTGCGGAGAGAGTGCGGACGCAATTCTAGTGTGGGGGGGGGAGAATAAGAGACTGAGTAAGGGACGAGGAGGTCCGAGTGTATGAGAGAGTTAGGATGAGAGTGAAGAAGAGATAGGGCGGAAGTGTTGGGGAAACAAAAGTTGCGTGAGAGGTGAGCGCGATCGGCCCGACATGAGACGCCAGGCACACAGGGTAGCGTTATCATACCCATAGGGGGCGGCCTGGAAAGCCGGCTCCGAGAGAAAAGAATTCCACCCCACACCCGATACTAGATCGGGATCCAGCGGGATTGTAGCGCACTTTTTGGTTGATGCTATCTTCTTACCGGGAAGATAGCATGGGGGGGAGTGTTAGCTTATTCAATCCCGCTAACACCCCATAAAGTTATAAGCCGATAAGCAATATTGGGAGCCACGAGATTGGGTAATTAACCAACTCGTGCCATCCCAATGAGAATGGGAAGGAGAAGCACACAATGAGGGTCAGGGGCCAAACCCCTAACCCAGAGAGAATAGGTGGAGTGAACGGGAACACTCCAAAGGGCGCCAACAAGGGTATCAACCAATCAGAGGGGGGAAAGGCATCGATTAGGTAGAGTAACAAGGCCAACCGTGCAATATAGCCACTTGGCAGTAATAATACCAATTCAGTTATCTCAGTGCAATACCGGTGCTAGATTAGGTTACATAGTTTTAGATAGGGAAGGACCGGGACTTTAGTTACCGTATCCCGCCTTCCGTATACGACAATATTATCTATATCTATATCTATATCTGCATATCATATTATATACGACAAACAGCACAAACTCATTTACTCTTTATACACGGCGGGGACGCGTGAACTAAAACCGGATAAACCGGGATCCCTCTTGGATCCCGTCACAGTCAAGCCATATAACCCTGCAGCCAAGTATATGGGTCCTTGATCCAGGACCAAGGGCGTCCTTATCCCAGAACGAAGGGGGTCCTAGTTACAGGACCAGATTTGCCCTAGTAAGAGGGTTTATGCAGCTACAGGTGGCACCTCCTTTATGCTGCATGGAGGTGGCAAGTTTTCTTGATCAATGACCTAGAATACCTGACCTGACCTCAAAAATGTAACGCTGCGAGTAGGGTCTATGCTGTGATCATGCAAGGTCTTGTTTCGAGAACTGCTGCAGTCATTAGAGGGAGCCCAACGGCTCCTCAGCTCATTAGAACATGCTGCTTCTAGTGTTGGTCTTTTTATTAACTCCAGAAAGACCACAATTCTGACAGTTAACTTTGAAAGTCCTCAGCAAGTCTCTGATCGGATGAGCATAAGCTCAAAGGATGGTATGCTTGAGCATGTAGACGACTTCTGTTACCTGGGATCATGGATCCGGAAGTCAGGTGAGGACCTTCGAATACGTAAGGGAAAGGCATGGGCAGCCTTAAATAGGCTTTCCAGGATTTGGAAGTCACCGAGAATTAATCGAAAACTTAAGGTCCGATTATTTAGAGCAGCAGTAGTTCCAGTACTCCTCTACGGGAGTCCATGCTGGGCTCTAACTGCTGAGGACACCAAATCTCTGGATGGCACATTCACAAGAATGCTACGCCGGGTTCATTGTGTCAAGTACAATGCGCACATCTCCAACCAGACACTATATAACATTGGAGGTGTCTCATTGGTTCCTCCAAGCTTGACACTAGAACAAAATCGCCTCCGCTTTGCAGGACATTACTTTCGCCGTGAGGACCAGCCAGTGCATAATCTTGTACTTTGGCAGCCTCATGGAGTGAATAAGCATGGTGGACAGCCCATGACTTTCTTGAGACGCATCTTAAAGGACACTGGCCTTAAAGATGCGGATGATCTAGCAAATGTCATGGGTGATAGGGAGTTGTGGTGGTGCAATTTTGTTGACAAGCCGGCACAGCATTCTTAAAAATGCAGCTGCAATGCAGCATGCCGATCCTAGTAGTAGCAGTGACTAGCGAATTCTGTTTGTCCAGCTTTGTGTCCTAGGAAGTCTTCGCTGCTAAACAGTGTTTATTTGAGAAATACGGGGACCGTGTTATTAACAGACAAGATACCGGTGAGCGTACTGACAGTGCGGCGAATTTTAAAGATATATGGGACAAACTGAAGGAACTAGATAGTTCTGGGTTTCTCCCAGTTATTGCGGTCAAGGTGATAGATGCCCTGTCACTGCCAACGTTCCCTTCGGCACTAGGTTCGAAAGGTTCAGGCGGTAATGCGGGCATAAGAAATGTTACGGAAATAGATAGTGTTACATGGTTAGCATTGATGGACGCGAAGCTAGACACAATTCATAACTCGATTATGGAGAAGATTGATTCGTCGTCGCTCTCCTTTCCTAGATTACTTTCGACTTCCGTATCAACCCACGGGGAACCTCCCAAACATGTTACTACCGGTACTCAACGAAGTCAGTCTCTGGCAAGTTGGTGGAAAGATTTGTACAGTGCGGCCACCCTTCAAGGTGGATCTTCCTCAGCCCATAGACCGCCACAGGTTGCTAGGTCCACGGACCCACCCTACCTTAACCCTGGTTCTATTGGGGGAGGTATTCGAGGTCCATGGGTAGGTTCGGAGACGGTTGTGGCGAACAGGTTCTCCGTCCTCGGAGGAACCCCGGGCAGTAAGAAGAGACCGCGACCAAATACCCCGCAGAAGATGCCACGACCAGAAGAGTTGGAAGTATCAGAGATTCCCTACACGGAAGTCCAACCGCGTAAAGAACGTCGTCGTCGAGAGTGCGTCGTCGGTATGGGGAAGAATACGGGAACCACCAGGAATAGGAAGTCAAGAGCGGCACCAAAGGATATCTTTGTATTCCATGTGGATGTAGGGACTCTTACAGAGCAACTCGTCGACGATTTAGCAGCAGCTGGTATCAATATCTCTGCGAGCGCTGTCCGCAAGATTTCGCACGTAGATGCCCGTACAGCTAGCTTTCGGATCGCAATCCCCGCTCATCAAATTGACGCTGCTATGGAACCTTCAGTCTGTGACCACGGGGTCTGCGTTCGGCCTTGGTTCTACACGCCAAGGGATATGGTGAGAGGTGGTGAGAGTCAGGGTCATTAAAACTCAGTTGGTTTGGCTGTTGGTATTCTTAACTTTTTATATATTTATTTATAATGGCTTCCTCGATTTCTAACCTTTCTGTGGTGTCTTTCAATAGCACCGGGTTTGGGCCAGATAAGATAGATTTAATAAAATGTTTGTCCTTCGGATCTGATATACTGTGCTTGCAAGAACACTTTGTTTTAAAGGATAACCTAAATTATATCCGCAAGGAATTTGAACCAATGTTTAAATGTTTTAACGAACCTGCGATTTTTAATAACCCTTCGCAGTCTGGCCGACCCTCGGGTGGTTTGTCGATTTTAGTAAAAAATTTGTTATGTAAATATGTAAATTATTTTAAGTCTCAGAACCACCGTATACATGCGATTAAGTTAACGTTGCCGAGCTCTACTCTAGCCATTGTTAATATTTACTTTCCAACCGACAGTAGATCTTTAACTGCTGTGTCAGATGAGTTTTTAACTATTCTTAATGATATACGAGGGATAATTACGAGACTTAATTGCTGTAATGTTATGTTGGTAGGAGACTTTAATGCCGATTTTACTCGTAATACAGCACATGTCGAATTATTACAGACTTTTATTAACTCCCTTGGTCTTGTAGATATGTGGTCTACATATCCGGTCGATTTTACATACCTACACACTGTTAATAACAATTCATTTGCATCTACACTTGACCGTTTTTTAGTTTCGGGTGCATTGGCTGATAATTGTACAGATGGTGGGGTAACACACATTGTTGCAAATTTTTCAAATCATAGTCCGGTATTTGTTAAATGTAATATAGATAGTTTAGATAACGGTGGTGATACGGATCTGGCTTCACAAAATTTTATTGGTAAGCCAAGTTTTAGACGAGCCACCAATGTTCAGAAATTTGAATTCGTCAATGTTTTAAGATCTAATGTAGATGGTATCGCTGGTATAAATTGTGCTTGTCAATGATTTGTTTTGTGTCGATGTCTCTCATGTGAGTAATATCGAATCGTTTGCGTATAATCTGACAGAGGCGTTGAATGACGCATCGCAGTGTCTCCCTCGTCCCTCCCCTCCCAATAGTAGGACAGGTACGCCGGTAATGCCTGGCTGGAATGAGCATGTCCGCCCTTATAAGGAGGAATGTTTATTTTGGCATAGCGTCTTGATCTCGGTCGGGAGGCCTAATGAGTCACGGAGCAATTTATTTCATTTAAGAAGAGTATCAAGAGCGCAATACAAATACGCAGTGTGGCGTTTGAAACGCAATGTAGATTCCATTCGTAGAGATAAATTCATGCAAGCCTGTCTAGAAAGTGGTTCCGATATTTTTGCTGAAATTTAGAGGCAAAGAGGGAACCTGTCCATGTCCAACCTTAGTATGTCCGTGGATGGGGTCAATGACCCCAATGGGATTTCGGATAAATTTGCCTCCATTTATTCCCAGCTTTACAATCAGAATTATAATGATGACATGTCTCATTTAGAATCTCTCATTAAAGACGGTATAGATAACTTAAATCATGAGGATATGGAATGGATAACCCCCCAGTTAGTTTCTGCCGCAATAAATAAACTCCAGTCTGGTAAGTCCGATGTTGTGGGTGATTTTAATTCGGATTGTTTCTTGAATGCATCTGAGGTTTTATCGCATCCACTAGCGCAGGTTTGTTTAATGCTTGCCTGGTGCACGGTTTTGTTCCAAAGTTTCTTCTTATGTCATCGATAATTCCATTAATTAAGGATAAACTTGGTAATGCGGCGAGTTTGTCGAACTACCGCGCGATTGCTATATCGTCACTGATCCTGAAGACGTTTGAGTGGGTTGATGAATTTGAAATGAATTTTCTAAATCCGTAAGCGGATATTCCCCATCAGTATATTCTGTGTCCATATATTCTGTGTCAGTATTCTGTATCGATATATTCTATGTTCATATTCAATCCAGATTTTCATCACTCTCCAGGGAAATTCGGCGCAAATAATAACTGATTTCTCCCAAAAAAAAGTTGTTAATATGACTTTAGTTTATTGTTTTGGTTAGAATAACGCGCCATTGTAACCTGCTCCTTTCCCTGAATTGAGAATTTAACAGTGAGACGAGAGAGAGAGAGAGAGAGAGAGAGAGAGAGAGAGAGAGAGAGAGAGAGAGAGAGAGAGAGAGAGAGAGAGAGAGAGAGAGAGAGAGAGAGAGAGAGAGAGAGAGAGGAGAGAGAGAGAGAGAGAGAGAGAGAGAGAGAGAGAGAGAGAGAGAGAGGAGAGAGAGAGGAGAGAGGAGAGAGAGGAGAGAGAGAGAGAGAGAGAGAGAGAGAGAGAGAGAGAGAGAGGAATATCCAACTGGCAGTTGTGCTAACATTTGGCTATCAAAAATGGCAGTTGTGGTGACAAAAAAATAGTGGTAACAAGTTGAGCTGACATTTGATCAGGGACATGTGTCCGACGTTTTGATCGGGTCCCCATGTACTCTTTGTAATGTTAGCACAAGTGCCACTTTGCAATACCTGAAATGTGAGGGAAAAAAATCGTGTAACCCTTTAGCGTCCTCTTCTTGAACATTCAAAAATCATTGACTAGAGTTCTGCTAACATGTAATAGTTGTGCTAACATCAAACAAATGACACCATCAATATTGATTAAAATTATCTCATGGAATTTATAACACGAGTTGTAGGAACATTAATTGTTTATATGGAGTGAACGGCGATGCCATTGTTAGAGAAGGCAATATATCGAGCTTGAGGCGAATATATGTCTGCTGGCCAGACAGTAGTGTAGCTAATGCAATCGATGGGGCAGCCGGACTACGGCGATATTGATTTGTGATGTAAATAGGAAGGCCCTTTGCCCCACAAATTCGGGTTCATAATAATTCGGGGTAATGTAAATTTATTTGTGAATATGAAACACTACTGGGGGCAATATTAAGGGTACTCTTTCACTTGCTTCCTTCTCTTGTTTTTACGTACAAGGCAAGGGGGGGACTGGACTCCACACTAACTCCCACGGATGAACACAGTGGATGATCTCATATACATATTAGGCCTATATATTGTGCTGTGCGATGGCCGTATTTCGATTTTGAATCAATTTTTTGCATTACAAACAAGATTTATTAATCCTTAATAAAACCAAATAATTTGATGACTATATAGGTTTTATGGGATGCTGATCACGAACATGACACTCAAAAATATCGTTATTATCAAACCAAAATTTCGAAGAAATCCAATTTTGGCGTTTGAAATTTTACGCTAACTTGTATTTTTCGTCCCACCAGACAAGCACCAAAAATGATTGTTGCGTTACCACAAATTATTTTTAACGAGTTGTATCGTGATCAGCGACCTTGAAAATCGGTACAGCTTCAGAATTACCAAACCCAAGGCAAAATTTAACAGTTTATAATTTTGTGCTATTTGTATTTTTCGTTCTGGGGCACCAGAATGGCACGAAAAATGGGTTTGCTTTACCAGAAATA